>JAUMHM010000085.1:55846137-55861027 GCA_032362435.1 Melikaiella ostensackeni
CTACCTCTGGGTACGCTACCACTCACTTTACCTAAATGTACTTGATTCGTTAAACTTTCTTCACTCATTCTCTCAACATGACTACACCATCTCAGGGAATTTCTTTCACTCTTGTCAAACAATGTTCCTTCTACACCACATTCTTTGAGAACCCTCTCATTGCTGACTTTGTCCATTAGCGTTTTACCACACATATTCCACAGAAACTGCATGCCAACCGCGTTCACTTTGTTCCAACCATTTTCTTGGTACGCCCAGATCTCGCTATTGAATCCTTGGAAATCCTATAAAATCCCTCAAATCTTTTTACACTTCTTGAAATTCCTTTAAATGTTTTATAAAATCCCTTGAAATCCTCTAAAATCTTCTGATGCCCATAAAATCCTATGAAATATTTTTTAAACCTGTGATTTTTTTTCAATTTCTCAAAGTAGGGTAAAGCGGGATCAAAAACTCAAAAATTTACTTTTTTCCACACGGTTTCCAAACGGAATTAAGTATTGCCTTATTTTTTGCTTCAAAATACACGTAAGACATTGGAGTTTCAAATTATAATCATAATAAATATATATAAGTCTCGTCTATTATATTATCTACACTCGAACTCTCATATAATCCCATCCAGTTTAAGGATTCCTAGAACTGCTGGCCGACTGCTGCCCCCTACAGTTTCTCAGTTCACGGGGCGAGAGACGGTGTTAACGAAGCGTGAAACACCAGCAGCGTATAGATAAAGGCGCAGTGCGCCAGTACTGACATTCGTACTCACGTTCGGAGATTGCGTCATATTAGGAAATGGTCCACACGTCCCTGACTGTTTATGTTTCGAGGAATCCGGTTTAGGAGCAAGGCCAGTGCGAAGCAACTTCCGAAACTGTCCTTATATTGGAGTTCGAGTGTATATTTTTTATAAATACTGTCTGATGGTACTTCTTGCCCCGCACGTGGGGAAAAAAGTTCATGGGTGTGGGGTAAAAAGTTCATGGCTGTGGGGTAAAAAGTACCAACATAAATCAAACGAAATTAGGTATTTTAAATTGCACGAAGGAGCTTACACAATATAGAAACATAATAATATCAATGTTTAGATGACGCATATGTTTAGAGACTTATTCGTCGTCACTTTTGCAATTAATGCAGACGAAATTTGTCGACTGCCGATTCATACAACACTTTTCATGAGCCCAGTTTTTGCATATGTGACGCTGAACAAATTTCTCGCAGGGGATGCTTTCAGAATGAGCTTCATAATTGGCTACACAGAAATATTTCTCCATTCCTTCATTATGTCATAAAAATTCAGGGGCAGAAAGTGTCACTTGGCACCTCTTTGCTCCCCAACGTTCCCATAATTCACAATCAACATTTTTGAAACAATACAAAATATTTTTAACACAAAGCTATCTGTGCTATAAGAATACATAATTTCGCATCAAATTATACTTACTTTATGTCATTGGTTTTTATTTGAACGATTTTCATCCTCAAATAAAAATTGGGCCTCTTTGGGAATACAGTTTCTGATAGAATTAAAATTGAAGCGAACGTGGTAATGAAAGAACCTCATCTAAAAATCTGCTGCAATTCACACCCTTAATTCTTCTTCAAATTGATAGGATAATTTTACTTTGGAGGAAACAATTTAGTTCCACTCTACCTTCCCTCGAATTTTTTATTAAATCAATACAAAAGGCAATTTAAACAGTGAGATCGGTACACTTCTATTTGTCGTCGGCGTTCATGAATACGATAGGATTAAAATAACTTCCCCTTGTTTGCGTGCTCGAGGTCCTTCGGGTGCTCTCCACACCCACACCAGAGAAATGATTCTAAGTTGGTTGCATGTGTCAAGAGTACACAGATCGAATGTGAAAGTAGCGTTGAACCAAAACCCTTCGAAGCAAATCGAAAGAGGAGCAGTCCATGCCTAGCACCCTTCGCTCGTAATTGGTGGGTTTTAGCGGCATAATTCCTGGCCCAGGGGCATATCACGAGGCTAGGCTTTAGTTCTACCACGAGTTATGAGGGGAGGATTCAGGATTGTGTGAAAGAGAAGGAGAGAGATAGGAGAGACAAGAAGAGGGTGGGTTAGAATCGTCGTCGTTATGTGCAGGGGTGGGTCAGGCTTTACGGACTGTCGGGATCCGTTATAGGCTCGGGTTTGAGGGTAAGAACGGTATGACAAGCATTTGATGAGGGGAACCACCACCGCCCACTGAAATCCTGACAGAGGCTTTCATTCGAAAGCTTCAATTCCCTCGAAAACAAATGAAATATGGGAGATTATACCAATTTCTAGCGGCTGTGAAAACTGTAATAAAAGCGACGACATGTTATTACATAGGGGGATCTTATTGGGTTTAAGAGATGAAATTAGGTCGAATAGTGGAAGGAACCTCCATAGAGTAGGTAATGACACAGTAGAAACTGGTTTACGTAAAAGCTGGGTTTCTTACTGTAAATTAAGTTTCTAATGGAATTGAAAATGCATGTGAACTCGGTGCCATCTAGAGACGCTCAAGTCACGCGACGTGTCGTACAACCTCCCTATGTGGGGAGGTTGCACGGCATTTCAACTTTTTTGTGCTGTATGGGAATCCGACCTCTATGTTTTACCTGTACATTAGGATTTTGAGATTTTTGGGGTCAGTTTTTTTTTTAAATCATGAATTACGAAACAGTTTCGGAAGTTTCATGCTGTTGCATGTGTCATAAAATGATGATAAATTTAGGAAAATTAAGTAACCATTGCGGAATTTCCTGCTACTATGTATCTGAAAATTCCGAAACTTGTGAGAACAAAATTTTACGTTTCGAGTAATGGAAGTTTTATGCCGTTACATGTAACTTTTTTCATGATTTGAAGTAAATTTACAAATATTTCGTTACAATTTCGTGATTTAATGAAAAATTTCGGAAAATTCAGTTAAAAATTTTTTACATTTAAGATGCAGTTACGTAAACGCATCGGAAATTTCATAAACTTTTCCGTTACTTCTGTAATGCAATAACTTCCTAAATTTCCAAATATTTTTAACAGTGTATATAAGTTAGTGTAGGAATTTTTTTAACAAAAGACGGGACATTATTTCGATGCTTTTTTTTTATCAAAGAATCCAATGGCCATACAAAAAAAATTGACTCAAAAAATCTCAACAACCTGACGTATAAGTAGGCAAAAAATGGAGATCAGATTCGCACTGGTCACATTTTGTTGACCAGTACAGTGTCGCTTTTTCATGTGATTAATATCTTGGATAATTTCACTTTGTTTATTAATTGTTTACATACGTTTCTTATCATATAATACTTCAAGCAAACAACCATAGGAAGTCTACAACAGAATGATTGTTTTTCTTATCAATAGAGTTTAAACTATTCATTAGACATTAATTTTCATTCAATTAAACCCTAACTTTCCCCAATTACCCCGAATACCCGGTTCTCAATAAGCCTTCAGGTAAGGTCTTCAATGAAACCCAGGAAAAAGATATACCTAATATGTACCCAAATTAGTCAAATCTAATAGAATTCGTTGGAAGTCAAATAAATTCAACAGAAATTAATAAAATTATGAATTAAATAAAATTCAATCAAATTTAGTTGAACTTAACGGAATTCAATAAAATCATAAGGAATTTAATAGAATTAGATTGAATTTAATAGAATTAGGTAAAAGTCCATTCCGTTGTATAAAATTCAATGGAATTGATAGGAATTAGATGGAAGTGATCGAGAATCAATGGTATCCACTTATTCAGTGGAGTACAATGGAATTTCCAGGGCAATTCATTCGTCCGAATCCAAAGGAACTTAATAGAAGTCGATTAAGTTTCATTAAATTAAACGAAATTCATTGAAATTAAAGGTAATTTATTGTATAACTGTAAAACTTCGATCCTCAAAAGTACGCCGAATTTGGTGTAGTTTTGAGTTGTAAGATTTTTGAGACAAGAAAACAAATAAAATCACAATGAAAATGTTAACTGTTCAAAATGATGTGCAACAAATTTCACACCTTCACACCAAGGGTTTTCTGTGACGCTGACAGAATTTGCAGGAATTCACTGCAAATTCATTAAATCCAAGAAAATCCACCGGTATTTAATAGAAATCAGTGTTACTCGACGGAAGTGCAGTGAATTAAAACGAAACTGCAATTTCTTTTAACTATTTTCAAGAGGATACAAATAAAGAATATTAAATTCTTACGATACTAAAAATGGGTAAAATAAATCCAAAATTTTATGATTATAACGCATATATGGTCTCTACATTTGAATCAGTGAGATTTCACTGTTCATCAGTGGAAATACTTACTTATACTTAATCCTAACTTATTTAGGATTTACATTCTAGCTACAATATTTTACATTTGCAGAGTCCTCTGCTCTTTTTGTTTGCATTTTTCATTATTGAACGCGCGTGTTCAATTAACTAACGCATGCAATAGTAAGGAGGCGTTAGTCAGACGATTATTAGCATGAATCATAGATTGGTGTCAATGTACGTTCGTGTGCAAGTTAAACATACGTGCATATGAAATATACAATACGCGTGTATGCAAAGTGCACACAACAATTGCATGCGGCCAGTAAATAATGTTCCTCGTCTCTTGAACGCTTTCTTAATGCGTTCACTTTCTCGCACTGTGCATTACCGAAGAACAAAAGGAGTCGGTTTTATGTTTTTCGTCTCTTTCGCTGTTTTCAATTTTACCTCCATCGCTACTTTTTCTTCGGCACTACATTTTTTGCTTGCAAAAAACGTCGAAGTTTATTGTGCTAGGCGTTAATGTAAAGAATTTTTTTTTTATTTACATATATACATAAATCAAGTTATCGGTTCTGGAAATAGAGAATTTGCGTAAGTCATTTATACGAAAATTAATTATTGAATATTGTAGAGGACTTGAAACTCAGTTTATTTTTACACAAATTGAATAAATATTATGCTATTTTTGGAAAAATTGTATGCCGCATTCAATTATTTTATATCTATTTAGCGTGTCAACATTTATTGACACTTTTAATGTTAAATATTTTTAATTCATGATGGAAGAAGGTTATTTCAAAAGCACATTTGCAATCAACAAACACATAATTAAAAGAATATTCCATGAAATAATATAGGTGAAAGTCACAAAATATGTATGATTATTTTCAAATGCATCGAGAAAAAAATTAAACTGAAAACTTAAGGTTAAATGATTACAAGGAAATGCAATCCATACCTATTAGTCTGGAGCATATTGGGAATGACAAAAGATAAAATATATGGAATTCATAAATTGATTTAATACGCCCCATATCCGGACACAAAATAATGTTGATCATTAATTTTATTTATGCAAATCATAACCTCTAATAAGGATACCGTCTGCCAGGAGCTCAATCAAAAATATAATAAACAATAAGTATTAAAGATTAAAAATCAGCATTCTTATCAAAAGGTCGCAAACTTTTCAATAAAAATCTTTTAAAAATTAATGCAATTCCTTTTTTAAATATTCGCTTGCAAGAATCAAGAATATTAATAAAGATCTTACATTTCTGTCGTCCAACTTTATCATTTATTCAAGCTGAATAAAAATTTGCGTCAGTTTAGTTTTGAACCAGGAACCGTACACATTTAATATTCGGATGCGTAATTGGGTGGTATATCATCCTCAAATAAAATATAGGGAAAGAATATTATTATATTAAATAAATTTAAAAAATTATTATATGGTGATAAAAAGAATCATTTACATTCTCTGTTTAACAACTTTAGCAACTAAAATAAAGAATAATCTCATTTAAGATAATTGAATGGTCGGGGAACATAAGGGGCTAACCCACCAAATTTTCGAAATCCACTTTTTTGGCTTTTTTTATTGTCCAATCTGTCCTACGCATTGTGTTTTTCGTGAAAGTGAAAAAATACAATTTTAGTGTTTTATAAGAATTTGCAAAGTTGCTGAAAAGGACATCCCAGTGGATACTAGGGGAACATAAGGGGCTAACTCTGTACAGAGTCTTATGGAGTTTCATGATTTTTTGTTACTTCCGCGAGGTTTGAAGAATATAAAACTACTTAGTCTGCGATGCCTTCTGCCGGTTCTGAAGGTAGTTATCGATACTACGACCACGCATTTGTGCTTATCTTACGTCGAAAAATGAATACGAGTGCGAGTTGTTTGTAAACAAGTGACGTGCGTAAGTATTCCTCGTTTCTTTTTCGATCTAACACAATTATACATTAAAAATATCTGTGAATTGCAGTAAGATTATTGTTGCAGACAATTTTTAGAGCCGATTGAATGAAACATCATCCCCATGGAAAAATGAGAAAAAGTGAGAAGCGTCGCGCGAGCCGTCGCCGTGGCGAAGAGTATACGTCTGTTTCTGGCAAAAATGTCGCAGCAGACGAGTAAAAATGATTTGCAGTGCAAATGGTCGTTGTAAATGTTTTTAGTTTAATTTTTTATGAAAAAAATAACACGATTTAACATATTTTTCATTTGAATAGTGACATTTCGACATTATTATTGCCTCTGCTAGAATTAAAATACTAAACTGGAAGGAAAATGAATGATATAAAAACTTCACTGGGTCGATAAATTTTTGAAATATTCATAACCATAATATAAACATTTTTGAAACTGTATCAAAAAAAAAAGATTTATTATTATAATATACTTCTAATGAGTTCCATTGACTACTATTTGCATTGATCGTTCTTTACATGTAGCGCGAACGTTGGCGTATCTTGAGGGTTAGCCCTTTATGTTCCCCAAGTACCCCTTGGAATAGCCCCCGGGAAACTTTCAAAGACCATTCAATTGATTCTTGAACCCCCTTTCCACTATTACCCTTCAATTATAACCTCAAATGCTTTTAAAAACATTGCAAATAATATACGCTGATAGTAGGAAAAATGTGGTTTTTCGCTATTTTTGTTTTTTATGGGTAGCTACGCTCTTCTTTTCTCATTCTCGTGAGTGGTTTTCGTGCTACACTTGTCCAAGCGTGACGATGCGTTTCCAAGAGTCCGACACGCGTCCACGATGCGTGTTTTACGAGCATACGCGAATCTCGTAGAAGCTCCTCCCATCCTGGGACTCTAAACGCGTTCTCTATTTATTACCTCGTAAAAAAAGTATATATGTGTACTGTGTGTATGCATCCTTGCATGAATACACACACCTGTATGTGTGACTATGTGTATGTATATTCTGCCTAAAGAAAAGAGCGTCTAGCTGCGAGCGAGGTACGCGATTATTTAAACATCGTTTCGCGTAACGATCAATCCAAAGTAACCAGTCGTTTTGCTACCTCTAACCTCTTATCTCACAGGGGCTTTTTTATGACCGCTGAACCTAAGACTTATCGCTGATCCTATAAAACATTGTTTATTTTTTTATTTAATAATTCTTTCCTATTTTCAGATAGTTCACATTATTCAAATTTTAAGGCAATTTACAATAATAATACACACTATAATAATTTGTACCTCTATTACTTATACAAACAGTCTCATTCAATTCCATACAATCACATATAACTAGACCGCGCTGACAAACAGCTGTTTTACAACAAACTCCACAGAAAAAAAGACGGAAGGTAAGAAACATTGCAGGTAATCGGTGAAACGGTGTAACAGCAAGCTGGGCAACTGAGGCTGGGGTATACTCAACGTGGCGAACGTGCTGCCCCTATCACAGAAAAAACTAGAGTGTTAAATGGAATCAATTTTCGGGTTCCAATGAAGATGCAACAAAACAGAATTACTGTCGTGTGAAATTCACTCATTTTCGAGAATGTGTCCAAAGGAATCAAATTATGTCGACCAAAAGAACCACTTTCATTAACAGATTGGGAGGAAAAGAAACAAGTTTCAGAGAAGTAACTTTTCACTTGACAATTATTATAATTTAATAAAAAATACTTTTAGTCGTAATGTATTTGTAATGGATACAATATCGAAGATATTGAATGAATAAATTCAATTTGTAAAGATTTTATGTGATTTGAAATTATACAAAGACTTTTCTGTAAACATCTTTTTTAGGTTAATTGGTGTGTTTGTAAACATAAAAGCACATTCACCAGCGAGAATTTTTGGCTTGGAGACATTCGACCTAAGGTATTAGATTATACAGGAGTGCTCGACCGCCATGTTCGTACCACTATTGGCGCACAATTCAAATTATGATTTAAAAACAAATTTTGATTGTCATTGCATGTTGGTGCACTGAGGTTATGGTTGTATATTTTGGCGGGAGAATTATATTATTTCGCTAAAATGATCAGGCCTTGTCTTAAAATAACTGCTTTGCTAATTTCAACGTTATGTTTGCAAATTTTTGCGGGAAAATTATATTCTTTGGCGAAAATGGTCAGATCTTGTCTAAAAATGTTTGCTAATGCGAAAAATATGTTTGCGAAATTCTTTGCTAATTTCGAGGTTTTAATTGCATATTTTTGCGCAAAAGTTATATTATTTCGCGAAAATATTATTTCAACGAAAAAGATGATTTTTATTCTCCAATTAAATGGATTGGTGATTTCGAGGTTATATTTTCAATATTTACTTGTTTGCTCTTCCTTGAATAGCTGAAAAAAAATAAAAAGCTAATTGCGATATTTTTTTTATAATTGGAAGAAGAAGAGAAGTAAAATACGATGTGAGTTTTTTAAGGGATTCAGTAATATTTCCATAAAAGAATCCATTTCCTGCAGAAAACAATCAACATAACCTCAAAATAATGGAACTTGTGAGGTTTTGAACAGACTTAGTAATATTTGTATAAAAGAATCCATTTCCTGCAGAAAACACCCAAAATAACCTCAAAATAATAGAACTTGTGAGGTTTGAATAGAAGTTAGTGATTTGCCTAGAAAAGAATCCATTTCCCGCTGAAAACACCCAACGCCAACATACATTCAAAATAGTGGAATTTGTCAGTTTTTAAAGGGACTTAGTGATTTTTCTATAAAATAATCCATTCCCCAGAAAACACTCAACATAACCTCAAAATAACGGAACTTGTGAGGTTTCAAAGGGACTTAAAGGTGTCGTCCCATTATCGTGTCTTTCTGCTAATTTTGAAGTCCGCGTTTTGTGACTAGACATTTCAGCCAATGACATCCTTGTAGTCATCCTCAAACACTCCGTCATTGGCTGAAATGCCTAGTGACAAAACGCCGAACGCAGAACTAGACAGAAAAACGCTGACATGGGATAAAACTCTCATTTATTATTTTATTTAATAATCCATTTCACCCAGAAAACGCCCCACATAACCTTAAAATAATGGAATTTGTGAGTTTTCAAAGGGACTTAGTGATTTTCCTATAAAATAATCCATTTCCCCCAGAAAACATCCAACATAACCTCAAAATAATGGAATTTGCGAGGTTTTAAAGGGACTTAAAGATTTTTCTATAAAATAATCCATTTCCTGCCAAAAACACCCAATATAACGTCGAAATGATGGAATTTGTGAGTTCTGAAAGGGATTCAGGGATTTTTCTGTAAAAGAATTCATTTCCCGCTGAAAACAACCCAAGTCTCTGACCCCGCTGGCATTTGCAGAAATATGGGATGTGAAAGAGCCTTCACGCCTAATGTCATTGTCAACTGTTTCCAAAAGAACCACTTCTGATTAACATCTGATTTTGACAGATTCCAAAGGAACCAGTTTTTCAGTAGAGCCGCAATATCATAGAACCCACACAGTTTCTTCTGTGTAGTGGAGTCCGTCGGAGAAATCTTCGAATCCCACGGTGACTTTACCCCAGCCTCAATAACCCAGGTTGATGTTACCCCGTTTCACCGATTACCTGCAACGTTTCTTATCCCCAATTTTTTCTGGGTCTGTTTACTTTCGATTCTTAGTGATTCTATTCGCAGGCTTGAAAAAATCTTACGTGAGAATTTTTACGTACTTTGGGTAATTTAACTACGGGTCCTCACTCAAATACATCACATTTTCGATTGAGAATGAAATCAACGTCTTGACATAATTAACTCAAAACACCTTCGGGTCTGAAGAGTGCATTCTCACCAGCAGAATTTTTGATTCTCTTAATTTTATTTTTCATGGCTAAAACCATACATAATGGTAGTTGATGGCCGGCCCACAAACTTGACTTGTCTGTCAGACTACAGACAGGCAAAAAAATCAAATATTATATATTTAAAAAGTCCGTTCTCCCATCCTTTTAAAGAAATTCTGTAAATTTTTTAAAATATCAATGTATCCAAACTGTCTGACACGGTGAAATCATGTGAGTTAGATATCGCATATAACTATTTTGCATCATTTTAAATTTTATTTCCGATTTTACACTTCATGTGTATATTGTTTCACTATCAGATTTGGATCCGTGTAGAAGGTGCAATAATAACCACGTTACATGGCAATTGACGATGAACTGAGGCTTATTACGACTCATCAATCGGATAAATGAACGTGCAAATGTAAAGCAAAGTTAGTCTCTCTATGTGAAACTAGGAAATGTGATGTATCGTGAATATTCAGGAACTCAGAAAGCCGGAAGCGAGGACATGTCGAGTGGTGAGGGGTTGAACTGAGCCACGAAACGTAACAAAACTAGTGTCCGTCGTTTCAGTAATGTCCGCGAGGATGAACGACTTTTTTGCGCTGCCTTTCCACCCCCCTCCTTTCTCTCTTGTACCCCAAAGGCGAGCTTTTCAATTTTCACCCCATTCCAATTTGTCCGGGCGATTCGACGAACAATTAGCCGGTGCACAATTTGATTAGCGATTGTCATCGTGCGAATTTTTTGCCGAGCCTGCATACTGGCGTACGTAGATCCAAGGTAATATTTTTTCCTCCGACGCTCCCTTTTCATCCCCCTGCTCACTTTTTAATCAGGCACGTTCCAGCTACCTCGGTGATTCCAGAGTTGCATTTCATTGCATTTCGCTCCAGAGATGCTAATGTAGTCGATGTGTGGCTTCAATTGGACAAAAGTCCTAACGGGTTACGGTAATTTCAGTAAATTACCCACCGAGTTTTATAATTAACTTTTCCAAGTTCAAATATAGTGAAAATTCACTGACATATGGGGTATTCCTTCCATAGAAGAAATGAGTTTAAGTTGACTCAAAAATATACAATTTGAACAGCTAAAAATTCCTGTATTTTAGTTTAAAAGTGACTTACTCACAATGATTAACTGTGATTAGAAATTCATGCATTCACAATTGCACAAGACTTGATTAAAGAGAATTATAAAACGCTGGTGTCTTTCCGGAAATTTTTATTCATCTCGGTAAGAGCTGAAGATAAAAAATCAGACGCATAACCTTTTAACTTTTGTATAACATTAACACAGTGAAAACTTTTCAAAAACGCTAGTAAATTTGATACATATTTAATACGCATACCAGCGAAAATATCCTCTGGCATTTGCTTTCATGTCTAAGACCCAAAAGGAAACTGCATGACGAGACCTCTAAGCGATTCGTCAACCCTCACGTACCAACGCGTGCCAATGCGTCTCATATTTTGCTCTTATGAATGTTCTCGCACGGAATTATGCATACTCTATACACAAGAACCAAGGGGAATTTATAAGACCCTTTTTCTCTTACGTCATAGCGAATAAAGAGCGCGGGTGTGCCTCGATGCCCTCTTTTAAAGTTGGTCTTCAGTAAGCCGAGGTAGGGTAAAACACTAGACAAGAACCAGCTCCTTTTCATGTTAGCTGTATTTGTCCAGTTTATAGAGTGAAAAAGAGCAGGATGATGCAAACGTGGTTGGGCGCCAAGTAATTGCTTGTTTGACCCACACACACTCTTTTGCCCCTCCTTCCACTTCTTTCGTCTCACACTCAGAGCCCATTTCAGGAAGCATTTAGAATTGCTTGTACATTATACAACCTTCTCTCATGACTGTTTCTCAAACACTCGCCCTCACCCACAACTTCAGCGCCACCTTTACACCACTCCTTCACAGATCCCTGCCCCCGACCTCTTCAGCACACCACAACCAACAATCCTTTCCTTACTCTCTCTCTCCCTCTCTCTCTCTCCTTGACAATGCCCCCCCCCCAACATCATTTCTACCCTCTCAAACCAAATCTTACAACGTTAACCTAGCATGACCAATTGACCACTGTTTTTTTGCGGAGCATTAAATTGGGAAGTAGGGCATTAAATTAGCCCTAAGTAAGCCATAAATTTCATATGGGTTATGAGTTTATGTTTACAAAATGTGGTCATGACAGCTTACCGGACCTTTCCCACTCAATCTCTTCACCTTGTTACCTTTACTACTATATATTACTTCTGCTCCCCACCCTATTCCCTGGACTCTCGTTTCGCCGTTATCACCCCTCATCACCCCTTTCAACACCATCACTGCATCGCCCCTTCTACTTTCTCATCAGGACTTCTTTACTCCAACCTCTCCCCCTCACTCATATACCCTCACCGCTAACCAGCCCCCTCCACTATCTGAAAATTTTTTTTCCCAGAGGTTTCACTATTTTTCGACAAATTTACTTCACGTAATGATTCTTTTGCTTCTCCCTTATTAATCCTATCTCCCCCCCCCCCCACGTTTGTCCTTTCATTAATTTCCCGTGAATCGTTCAGTTAATTCAAAGACTTACGCGCGTTTCTATTTCTTAACCCTTTTTTTATCCCTTCTCTCGTTCTTTTTTCAGTCTTCTGTATATGCGCTCGTAATTTCACGCGCCACATGACCTCAAAGTCTCACAGACCGGACGTGGTAGGACCACCGATTTCGCGTGTGTTTGTTTTCTCTTTTCCTTTTCGCAGTCCTTCCCTACCGCTTTCTCGAAGCTGCGATTTATTTTTATCGTAAGAGAAATTGCTTTCCTCGGTAGTAGAGAGGCCAGAAGATCGGTCTGGGATTTACTCCCGGAGTGGCCGACAGTCCAAGAAAGACACTGGCGACGTGGGTTGAACCCGCGATCGTTTTGTCCCATTTTTCCCACCAGTCAAACGAATGACAAGTCCTTATTTTATTCAATGGATATTGAATGTAGTGCATGCCACACAAAGTTTCCAATTATCAACGTCCTTTTTCCAACAATTACAAATATGTTGAGATTCGTTATACAGATATGTAGTTTTCATTTAGATGAGTAATAGTCATCTATTAAGAAATATTTTAAAAGGTATACAAAATTCAACTCCATGCAATAAAATGTGCTTGCATTTTTACAAGTGAATTTTAATATGAAGATGAAATTAAAAGCCTGAAATTGCGTTGGCCTATCTATCAAAAATATCAAGGGACTGCGTTTCAAGCGATTCGTATAACAAAGCAAAAGCCAGTATGTCATTGTAGTTTTTACTCTGCTGACAATGCATACGCGAACGTGACACGAAACACAATGTCCGCTTTATTAGGTTACTATAATCGCAGCATTGCTGAGCCCACGGCATGGTAATAATAACTGGTAGAGCAATAATCGTCATAACGAACGCTCGCGTAATGCATCCGTTCGCCCAGTCTACACAGAAATTAATTTGCGTATTTTACCAGTGAAACTATCACCACTGTAACAGTCTGTGCTCAATCAATACAAATTATTTCCGCCCCACGTGCCGTGGATTCGAATTCCGAGAGCCACTTTAGGATCTCATCAGAAGGTGCAATATCGACAAGTCATGTTATGATACTTTGAGAAAAAATTATCTTGATTTATAATTTCTTCTACCTGAGGATGTTAATCAGATATTAATTAACTATTAACCGCTTTTGCATCGCAATTTTATTTTTAAAGCATTCTATATTTCTATATTTCATGAACAATATTGATTGACTGAGTAAAAAATGTATGCATTCACGATACTTCTATAGTGTAAAAGAGAGATTC
Source organism: Melikaiella ostensackeni (assembly GCA_032362435.1). Classification (NCBI taxonomy): domain Eukaryota; kingdom Metazoa; phylum Arthropoda; class Insecta; order Hymenoptera; family Cynipidae; genus Melikaiella; species Melikaiella ostensackeni. The sequence goes on from JAUMHM010000085.1 coordinate 55,860,003, forward strand.
CAATGTCGATTTATAACCCCTTCTTTGAGAACAAAAATATAAAACACAGAAATTCACCATCTTTCAAATTCCATTTCATTTTTATGAACAAAATAAAAGGTGTGATAAAAACGAAAACCCACATAGGGTAGACCGAAAAAGAGGTCCGTTAAGCTGGCATGACCACATTGTAAAACAGAATTCATAACCGATAGGGAAGTAAGGGCTAATTTAGGGCTAATTTAATGCATTATTGACAAATTTAATGCGGAGCATTAAAAAAAACCTGTAGTGCTGCTAGCTTAACATTAAGCTAGCAGCACTACACATAAAAAAACGACCAAGGCGATATTTCTTTACATTATATGTAATTTAGGGCTCATTTAGGGTTCACTTAATGCCCCATTGCAAAATTCAACGCTCCGCAATTTAAAAAAAAACCATGGTCATGCTAGCTTGAAGTTAAGCTGGCAGCACCACACATGAAAAAAACGACCAAGGCCAATGTCGAGGACCCTCACTTCTTTTGATTGCAACTCGCACGAAAAAAATCTCTAGAATGTCTTTAAAAAAAGCGCCTGAAAGCTTACAGTCTTCTGAATTTAACGATATATTCACTTTTATCCTTAAAAATTTTATTCAATAGTTAGAGGGCAAAACGTCCCAAAAAACAGGGTTTTACGGCCTCCTTCTTCAAGGGTCCACTTTAACGTGTTTCCAGAAGGATGGCGACCTTTGGAATAATCTGAAAAAATTCACAGATATTCTCCGAACATTCCTGAATGCAATGCATTTTTCATAATGCTGAAATATGCAATAGTTTACTTTTTACGGTGATTTGTTCACAAAAACTTCATCTTGAGAGCAAATGACGATAGGACGCCGTTTAATGGCTCCAGATGTGCAGTTTAGTCATGCGAGTGCAGTGCAATAATTAAATTTACGATAAATTCATTCTGACGCAATGGGTATCATTTTGAATATTTCTGACTTTAATCAGTGTGGGCGTGTGACCAGCACAGCGGGACAAGTGGCAGCAAAAAAAG
>JAUMHM010000085.1:55891297-55906316 GCA_032362435.1 Melikaiella ostensackeni
ATGTTTCTCCTCGTCCTGAAATCGCCATCATCTCTCGGGGGATGCTTGATTTCCGCGGTTGGTCTTAATGTCGCTTCCACTTCTACATCTGCGGCTTGTTCTTGCAGCAGTTGGGGAAGCGTTCTGCGTATATATCCTGTCTGCAAGAGGTTGTCGGCGCGGTTTCGCAACCTCTGTTGCGAAACGTGCAAAAGCTCTAGATGTTTTTGGCACCACAAAGTGTGCAGGCGCGTCATGTAACCCCTGCGAGCAGGTATGATGCTGGCATCGTAGCAATCCAGCAAGTCATCTCTGAGCCGATCCGTCGTCTCAAGACGTCGACCGTCTCGCCAATCCGTCATCGTGGCTCCATACAAATTATTTGCAGCACCCCGAACTCTAGGGCGATTGGCACTGTTTGCCGTCCCATTGTCAGGTGCTCTGCGCGTTCGATCATTTTGAACCGCATTCACAACTGGGTTTGGTGCTGTCATGCTGTCATGGTTGTTCCCACGAGAAACTAGGGAAAGGATTCGTCCGACCTTGCAGAGCCCCGCATGCAAGGGTAAGCCTGATACTCTAAGAGGTCGCCTGGTATCCCAGAGACATCGTTTGAGGAGGTTTTAGATCAATCTAGAAGTTGCATATTGTTCATTCGAACGACACACTCATTCCACAACACCGCTCTGACACAGGTCGCTGATTAATGTCTCTAGCAATCGCCCCAGGTGTAGAACTTCACAAAACCGTTATACTAATCCGCTAAGAAAATCTCTTCATGCAGGCCCATGAGTGTTAAAAATATTTTGTTTCAGGCATCACTCTTCTTTTAATAAATAATTTTCATCCATACATCTATCCTTTTCCCTATCCTTGCATACATCTTATGCTTTCGTTACTTCATACATCATTTGATGCACGGTCTTGTGTTTTTACGACTCCTTATACTCCTTTGCTTCAGAGTTTCTTTCACACATTCCAACCGTTCTTTCTTCGGCCTACCTCTGGGTACGCTACCACTCACTTTACCGTAACATACTTGATTTATTAAATGTTCTTCATCCATTCTCTTAACATGACCAAACTGTCTTAATGAATTTCTTTCACTCTTGTCAGACAATGTTTCTTCTACACCACATTCTTTAAGAACCCACTCATTACTGACTTTTTCCATTAGCGTTTTACTGTACATATTTCGCAGAAACTGCATGTCAACCGCGTTTACTTTATTCCTACCCTTTTCTTGATACGACCTGGTCTCGCTGCCATGCAGCACAGCGGGTGGAAGCACAGAATTATAAATTGCAATTCTAGATTTATTCGTTACATTTTTACTTCTAATAATAGCTCGTACACTTCCGATAATATTTCAACCCTCGTATATACGTCTAGATATCTCTGCATCTTTCGTTTCGTCAGCAGTGAATAAACTTCCCAGATACACGAACTCATCAACTTGTTCTATCCTCTCTTCGTTTAAGGCAATGTTGCATACTGTTTTCTCATCCCTTCTTTCAAACACGATAATTTTTGCTTCATTCACGTTGATCTTAAGACTCATACTCTTCATGCTGGTATCCATTCTCCTCATCATTCTCTGCAAATCGTGGATTGATTTTTGATTGGTTACCGGACGCTTCCTCAGGTTACGGATAGAGGGTCCCTGTATTAAGGGTTACTGCTGGATATGGCTGTAAACTAAATAAGCAGTCGCGGTCAATGGTCCAGGTATGGTCCCGAAGGAAAAACCCCCAAGCCAAGGCGTAAGCAAACGTGCCGATGACTGCATAGTCAAAGCTGCTGTCCATCAGGCAACACATTGTTGACCGAATACGGGTACTATCTGATATTAGGAAAAGTCTAGAGCGGAGGCAGAGGTGGATCACAGAAAATCAAAATTTTTTCTCTGACCCATTTTGACAATCGGACCTGTATGGCGAGAGATGTACGAATAACGCGGCTAAAAGAAAGGCGTAGCAAGGTGTCGGGAGAACCTTCTAATCGACAGGTACAGCAGGCAAAGAAGCGGCATTCTACCAGCGCTACCTGATGATGGCCTGGATTGTCTACCGGAAAGCTTTCGATTCAACCTCTCATAGACTTATCATCTGTCTGATAGAAAGCTTGAAGTTTCATCCACATATAGCGAGATGCATAGAGAGGTTAAAGCATTTTTGGAAAACCTCCCAGAGAGGCGTCTCTCAGGGCGACAACATGAGCCCTCTCCTCTTTTGCCTCACACTATTGCCACTATCTCTCACACTTCGCGGTTCCCAAGTGTACTTCTGCGGCAAACCTGGATATCGAGAGCATTAAGTCACTCATGTAGTTTACATGATTGATTTCAAGATCTATGCTAGAAATGAAGAGCAGTTCAGTCTAGCTCGAAGGATTGTCGAGAAATACACTCGGGAGATTGCAATGGATTTGGGTTAGAAAAATGCGCCAAGATTCATTTGAAGCGAGGACGACTTGCTGACATTTCCGAGAACCCTGAGCTCGTCGTCAAAAGCGCTATGAGACACCTTGGCGCTGGAGAGACTCTCCGACGACATCGGGTTACGAAAGGTTATGCGCATACACAAAAGCTTGCACCTTGAGTCGTCCATTTCGCTACTTTACATCTCACGCCGTCAAGGTGGTCGCGGAATGCTGAATCCCGAATGTCTGCACATCAGCATCATTCTGGGTGCAGCGCATATAGTCTAAATTGGACGAGACCCTCTTCTTAAAATGGTCAGGAAAGACGAAGAAGTAGGCAACGAAGCGTTTTTGTACAAAGCAGCGGAGAAGGCTGCTGAAACACTGGGTCACGACTTCAATATCAGGGGTGAAGGAAATGCATTAAACATTATCCATCTCGAGTACTCACTCCTGAAGGTCCGGATGAAGAAAGCGCAGGAGAAAAACTCTTACCAACAGCTCTTCGCCAAGAGGATGCGCGGCAGCTTCCACAGAAATGTGAAAGAACAATCGATTTCGCTAGAACTAGCGTTTGCTTTCTTTATATCACGCGGATTGAAGTCGAGCACGGAGGGTTTCATTTTGGCGTGTCAAGGCGGTGTGATTTCCACTTTAGCATAACGTTGGCACATTTTGAGCCGAGACATTACCGATGATAGCTGTAGAGGGAGTCATGCACACCTCGAGCACCTGGGAAACATACTATCAGGTTTTCCAACTTATGCGGGAACGACCTACATTCAAAGGCACAATGCGGCACTATGAGTGCTTTATTTCCATCTCTGTCACTCTTACGACATTAGCCCTGATACCGCTCCGCCAAACGCTCCAAGAGAAATAGTCAATTGTCAGGAATGAGAAGTGCCGAATATATTGGAACTACATGTTCTTGAAAATAATTTCTGTCGCACACTCGAGGCCTGACATAGTTGTCCGTGACTTCGATAAACGAAACATGTTCATTATCGAATTTTCGGCACCAGCCGACAAAAACATCACAGCCAAAGAGAATGAAAAGAAAGAGAGGTATAAAGAGCTTATATGCGAGTTGCAACGGTTGTACTCAGAATATTCTGTTAAGCTAGTCGCCCTCATTATCGGTCCTCTTGGAGGTGCCAAGCTTTCACTGGTTCCCTGGCATCCCTGCGTGTCGACAAAATGCCGAGACATTTTCGGGGAAAATGCAGAAGGTTGGCACGAGGGGGTGTAGAGAAACTCTACTTGTACACAAACGTACTTCGTTATTTATTATAAATTTCAAATCTAATAAATAGTGCAAATTATGTCTTAAACATTTTGTCTTCAAAGTTAATTGATTAAATTTTCCTGCTAGATTTCTATCCATCATACATGAGGCTACCTTTCATTTTGCCTTTCTCTTTATTTTTACATTTAGTGTTTTCATAATACTATCTAACTCAGCTACGAATTTCATACTAAATTAGCCTTCCGGGCACTCTTAGACTTCCTAAATGAAAATGATATGCTCTTTTCAATACCATCTAATTAAGCTACGAATTTCTTACTAGATTAGCTCTCTGGGTACTTTTGATTACCTTGACTTATCTTATATGGATTATAAACTTCACATCTATGCAATTTGACACTCCTATTCTTCATGTTTATTAATAAAAAATAAGGTTTACAGTTGTATGAAATTTGTGTATTCTTTTTCATAATCGTGGAGAGTAATTCCTATGTTTATTATTAAAAAATTAGGTTTACAGTTGTATAAAATATGTGTCTTCTTTTTTATAATCGTGGAGAGTAATTCCTACGCTTATAAGCTCCAAGCAGAGCCAAATGAAGAAGGTGCTTTCTTTTGCGCAGCCTTTCTTTGGGAAAGTTATAGATTTTCGCCTATGATAGAGATCTCGGACGAGATACCAAGTCCTAGCTCGCCTAGTAGCCTTTGTTTGAGGCCCTCAGTCGCGTAGTGGGGTGCAAAGATCTTTCTCCCACCTTGGAAAGGTAGCTTGCTTCAGTTCCTTGGTTGAAGATCTTTCCCTGCTACGATAATTTCACAGTGTTAGGATTACATTAACTGCTCGCAACCCTTGAAACTCGTGACAGGCTAATGATTGTGCCCAGAGATGAGGTCTGAGGCCTCACCCTTGAAACGGCTGCTAGTCCTCGTACTACGCGGCTGATCACCCAGCCACCGACTCTCCCGGAAAGCTCGGGCTCGGTCTCTTTATATCGTCCGTCGCGAGCTCCCTACTCTGGTCCCTCCGAGCGTAGGTGGGACGCCGCAAGCGTACGCTATGTTCTGGCCCCTGTAGGCTGCTGGCTTAGCAGAGCATAGACACGCTGAATCGCCTGGTTGTCGATTTTCAGGGAATTTTATGTATACAATATGTATTACAAATGCTCCCCCCCCCCCATTTAAAACTCTAACGTGGGTGTCCTAGAAGCTCCATCGTTAGAATTTTAAATACAAATAGTCTAACCGGTTATTATTGTGTGGATGGCTCCGATAGTCTGGCTCGATCCGTTGTCATGTGGGCGTGATGGGCCACTCTTGGGACGGTGACCAAGCTCGGAATGAGTTTGGGTCGATGTCTCCAATAACTGTTGCGTCCCATGTCCTTTCTGCTGCGATTAGTGATGCCGCCCGAGACGAGGCAAACCGAGCCTGCCTCGTTTTCGTCTCGGTTCATTCCTCGTTTTGCCTCGTTCTCTCCACTTTATTCCTCGTTTTGTCCCGTCTCGTTTTGTCCTTTCCCGTTCTCGCCTCGGTTTTTCCAGCACTTCGTGACAGATGTGCACTAGCAGAGCGAACAGTTCGCAGGAGCGTTCTTCTGTCAATCTGACGCGCTAATGCTAATTAGCGCTCTTTGATAAATGGTTAAAGTCGAAATATTATTATAATATATAATAAACATATTATACTATTATATAATATATACATCATATACTATTATATTATATACATATTATATTATTATATAAACATTTTATACTTGTTTATCCATTACTGATTAATTTGATATCAAACACGACTATGTTTCGATTTTCTTGAAGATTCAACATCACTCTATTATATATTAGCATACAGGGTGGCCGTTTTAATCGAATAAAAAAATTTCCGGTTTTTTTCCCGATTTGCAAAAATTTTTCACGGTCATTGAAATTTAAAAAATCGAATTCTGAAAGCTTAACACACTTTTATTGGCTGTAATCAAAACTGAATTTCGAATTAAAGCACTCAAAGTGGAACTCTTCAATTTGAAAATTTAAATTATTTAAATTAATTTATTATTATTTTTAATTTTTAAAATTATTATTATTATTGAATTAAATTTAATTAATTAATTGAAAAATTGAAGCTTGAAAAACATTTAGCTCAAACGCTCAATAATTTATACGCATAAAATAGAATCATTCAACACTTTTCAATTCTACAATTTTAAATTAAATGTCGTTAAACTCAAATTTATTTCAAATGACGAGTCAAATATTGATAAATATTGAAAAGTTGTTCTTTTTTTTTTAATGAAAAATTTCAAATCGACTGGGTTTAAAATTGAATATTTTAGACTGAAACATTATTTGAATAGGATTTGAAATCGAAGAAAAGCGTTCAATTATGAATCTATTAATTTGAAATTATTTTAAAATTGGAAAAAGTTTTATTACTTAGAATCGTCTTGAAAAATCAATTATTATTAAATTTTCAATAATCGAAGTACAGTACAATTTTTAAAATCTTTAGCTACTTAATATTTACAGTTGATCAAGCTAGAACGTTTTTTGTCAAAAAATTTCAATTTCAAGCGTTATTAATTGTTAATTGTTGAAGTCTTCAAAACAGAATTCTTAAATTCTTCACATCGAGAACGTACGCTTAAAAATGAAGACCTAAAATGGACAATTTTTGAAGTAAAAGATTACGAAATTACGCATTGTAAACTGAATGATTTCATAATTGATAAAATTAACAATTGAACTTAACATTCAAAAAGAAGTTGAAATGAAACTTATTTTAAATTGCACTATATCATGTGATATAAAATTTATGATATTTCAAGTGACTGAATACATTTTTCTTCTAAAAATTTGTACGATTCCCGATAAAAAAATCAACTCACTATCATTTCCTGGTTTTTCTCGGTCTCAAAAAATTCCCGGTGTCCCGGTACAGCGGCCACCCTGGCGTTATCAATTAATCTTAATCTTAATAACTAGAACATAAAATCTAAAGGTTACTCAGAAAGTAAGAATTGTCCCTATACGTAAGCACAAGATGGAAGGTAATTTACATTATTCAAGCATAAGATTGTAAGCATGCAGGTTCATGAATCAGATTTCTGCAATTATTTGAATGGAAATATTGAACTGCAGAAAGTGCATCCCAATTATTCTAATTCTTGTTGTCTCTGCAGTATTGACTCTAACAAGGTGCATGTAAGCCATGAATTTAAACAAAGCAGAGGTGCTGCCGATTCAGCATTTAACGTATTTCGATGTTTGCGCATGACTAAAGAAGCTAGCACGCCTTCCTGTAGTTGTAAATCAGTAAAGTAGCTGTAATCGCTTGCTTACCTGAAATCCTGGATGTACCCGTGATACACTCCGATAGTTTTTTTGCCTTTTGGTCTTGTTTAAACAAGACAGCAGCTTTAAATTTTTCGGCTACATATTTTCTTTCCCGTATATACCTATTTTTATTCGAACCACTTTTTACAAACCAAAACATATCGTGTTTAATATCAAATTTAACAGCATAAAACGAATAATCTGAAAATATATAATTCAAAAAGTCTAGTGGCTTATTTAAAAAAATGTTCCGTTGTAAAATCGGCGTTTCTGGAAAAAAATGGGCCATGACGAAGGATCTTTTGTCGGAATGCACCTCTTCCCTTTGTCTGCAGCATCTTAAATGCTCCTCAGCAGTTTGGTCAACATCTGCCAAGAAATGCTGGAAAAATCGAGACGAGAACGGGAAAGGACAGAACGAGACGAGATAAAACGAGGCAGGACAAAACGAGACGAGAAATACCGAGACAGCAGATAAGTCCCATTCCCGTCTCGTCTCGTTCCTCGGTATGTCTCGCTCGACGGCAACACTAGCTGCGATGGTGTTTTCCCGCTTTTCCTTTGCTTTCTGAGCTACTCTTCTTATCTCAGCGGCCGTCAGTCTCGGTGCGGTTATCCTTTTCTTCTTGTGGGGGTTTCGTTCCTCGTCCATCCACACCTGCTTGTGAAGGGCCTTCTGTCTGCTGAGCTTCCTCTCTTTGCCGATGGTGTTTTCTCTTGCGTTTTCTCTGCCCTCGTAGGCCACTGTTTCTCTCCTTATTACTCTTAGGTTCTTTAGCGAAAGTTTTTGAAGTTCTTGATTCCTGCGTCCCTTCGAGCTTCTTGGCTGCTCCCAGGGTTCTCTGGGGTGCCTTGTCTGTGCTCGTCCATGTGTTTTTCACTGCAATTTTTGCTCTGTAAGGGTCTACACCTTGGACCACCATGTTTTTCTTTCTTCCAGCTGCCTGTTTTCTCTTTCCGTTAATGTTTCTAGGCCGGGTGGTGACTGTTTTTTCGGGCACTTTCCATCTTCTTATCTCTGACAGGTCTTCGTTCTTCTGATCACACTGGATCTCCACACTCTCAAAGATGTCAGTTGAGCGGTATTGAGTTTCGGCTTCGGGTATCATGGCATTCGTTTTGATGATTCGTCAGCTAATGACGCCCACGCAGTGCCGCTGTTTATCTCAAGCGTCTCTTATCCCCTCTACCGTATTTTCCTGCCTAGCGTACTTCTTGAGGTCCATGGCATAGTACTGTTCCCTCTCTTTTTCGGTAGATGGGTGCTGCAGAGTGTACACATTTTTTGAGACTTGTTCTTTTACCGTGTAAGGGCCTTCGTAGGGCGCTTAGAAATTTTCCATGGTACCCGTGGTGGTGTTCGACACGTTGCACGCTCTGGTCAGTACCCATTCTCCAATTTTAAAGATTGCTTCCTTCTTATTTTCGTTAAACCGTTGTATATGCTTCTCTCGTCGCTCTTTCAGACGGTCTCGTATGACCATGATATGTCTCTGATAGTTGCTGCTTTTCCTTTTTGACTCGGGTGGCATGAATTCCTCCCACCATCTCAAGGATCTTTTGTTCCACAGTGCCTCATATGGCGTTGTCCCAATGGTCTCATGGTAGGACTCATTTATAACTGTTTCGATGTTCTCAATTTGAAAGGCCACGATTCATGTTTTTCTGGGGACAAGAGAGTTCGAAAGAGTCGTATCAGCTCCCTATTTACCCTTTCTACCATATTCGACTGTGGGTGTCGAATTGATGTGAGGGTCACCTTTATGTTCTTTTCGGCCAGTACCTGTCTCCACTTTGCACTGGTAAATTGAGTCCCTCTATCTGAGATGACCCTTTCTGGTTTTCCCACAGTACTGATGAAACGATCGAGGCATCTAAGTCCTGCTTGTGTGGTGGCCTTTTTCAAAGGGTATAACTTGGTGTATTTAGAGAAAGTATCAATCATAACTAAAATGTGCTCGTAGCCAAATGTCGTAGTGGTGAGCGGGCGGAAAAAGTTCAGCGATACTATCACCATCGGCTTTGTTGGAAAACCCGGTTCTTGTAGTGCCTGTGAGGAGGTCGTCGAAATTTTGTGTCTTAAGCATGAGTCACAGGTGCCGATGAGGCACCAGTGACTTTGGCCAGTTTAGCGGGATAGAATCTCTTTGAGTATGCACAGGTTTTGGTGCAGCCTCCCGTGGTCAAAAATAAGATAACACTCTTTCACTAAAAGGTCTATTAACCCTGCTGGAACATAAGTCCGACTTTTCCCATTGCCTTTGTGACGGAGTATCCCTTTTGGCAGCTCGAACCTCTTCTCGGCATTTCCTTCCTGTCATTTAAGCTGAATTATGGCTCTTTTGATTTTTGGATCAGCCTCTTGGTATTATTGAAGGCGTGATCATTTTTCCTTTGTTTCCAAGCTCCCCTGATATTTGGTGGTCAGTAAGATTGACGATGTTGTTCCTTGCACATAAGTTCGGAATTTCTCTAGTGCCCATACAATAGCTTATAGTTCTTTTTCTGTCGTATAGTAGCTCAGTTCAGGTCCTTCTAGCGTTTTGCTTGTTATATTATGATTTCTCTTTCTTTTTGAGTGTTCAGTTGATACAGCACTGCTCCAAGTGCATAATCACTTGTGTCCGTCTCAAGGTAGTAGGTTTTCTTTGGGTCTGGAAAATATAATAGGATGGTTTCACAGAATAGGTCTTTGATTTCCTCAAAGCTCTTCTGTTTTTCTTTATTCCATTCCCATTTTAATGCTGCCATCATCTGTCGCAATGCAGTGATGGGTAGGAAAGTGCGTGCGCAATGCGTCTCAAATCGCCATCACGACGTACTTCAAGGCTGACTGCCTGTCTCCCACGCACGCGTGCGTTCATCGTGCAGAATTAATAAATAATTTCATAATAATGATCTGATTAGATCCTGGATATTGTTTACTTATCACAATTGAAATATTCCAAATTGTATCATATGAAGAAAATAATAAAAATTATTAGTCTGCCTTTTCACGGAACAAAATGTGAAAAATTTCCAAACACTTTTTCTAACTTATATATATATTTATTTATCTATAATATTTTTTCCAAATTAAAGAAAATTTCTTTCTTACTTTTGTTTAGCTGAAAAATTAACTTCGACAAAAACAAAATTTCCAGGCAAGAAAACGACGAAATCAATCGGAGTTGATTAGTTAGAAAAAATATTTTGAACTCTGGAAGTTTGCTCTGTGAAAATAGGCTGCCTAAAACGCATGACTGTACTATTTTAATATTTTCGATGTATTTTATTTATTTAAAAACCTAATTCAAAAGTACAATAAGCTATCAAAATAGTTCCAATTAATCATAAATGTTTATTTTGTATTTAAATAATATTTTGAAAATTCCCAATTTGAATTTTAAATGAGTTTTTTTTTAATGACATTGTTGGTAAAATTATAATTTTGAATTTTTATGTCCAATCGCGCATGAAATATTTTGTAAAACTGCAATTCGAAATTTTAATTACATAAGATTTAGAATTACTGTTTAGAAATTTGTTGAAGTATTTGCAGAAATCCATCTTTAATGTTTAATCGAATTTCTCAAATTTTGAGTAATTCTTTTTTGAAAACTTTATTACATCTTTGATTTTTAATTGAATTTTAATCAATTTTATAATGATCTTAATACTTTAAAGTTGACATAAGAAGTTTAAAAAGCGCGCTCAGTTGTTGAAAATTATGATGGCCGTCGCGCGCCCACGTAGTCTTCCCGCTCTGTCTCCCGCGATTTCCCGCCATCAGCCCGCGTTTACCGCTTTGATTACAGTTTTCCGCGTGGTTTTTCGCGTTTTGCTTGTTGCTTTCGGATTATATAATTTTAAAGTGAAGTGTTTTTAGGTGTTTACTGCCGTGTTTATGTTTATTGGATACGAGTGTAACATACAGTAGCGTTAACATCCAAAATTGCGTGATTTTCCATTCGGTGAAGTGGGAAAATTATGGTTAAAAATCATATTTTAATTTTGATTGTAATATACAAAGACTTTCACTTGTCAAGGCTCCTTTCAGTTTTGAAGTTCTCCAAATACTAAATACTGCTCTTATTTTAGGGTATAATATTATTACATATTTATTAATATTAAATTTAACTATGTTAAACTTCCAACAATTTTATTTAAATGTTATCCTTCTGGTTCAACTTTCAACTGCTTTGTTGAAGTTTCAAATCGCTTGAAATTGAAAATTTTGTATGAAAAACGTTTCAGGTTTATCAACTATAAATGTAAATAATTATTGATTTAAATATAAACTGTTGTTCGAATACTAAACATTTAACAATAATTGATTTTACAAGACGATTCCGAATCTGTTCAAAATAAAACAACTTACAGATCTGAACGTTAAAAATTGTACTGTTTTAAATAGAAAGATGTTAAATTTTGGCGGTCTACGCTTTATGCACTATTTCTAATTTTTGAATAATTGAAAATTGTTAGATTCATAATTAACCGCTTTCATTTAATTTCAAATATTGATTTACTCTAAAATATTTCATTTTCAAGCATTTTAGTTTCAAATTTTTTACTCAAAAAACTTTTTAAGTAAAAAATTTCAAATTTGAAATATTTAGCAATATTTAACTGTTCACTTAAAACGAGAAATTATAAATAAAATCTCAAAAACTAAAGAATTTGAAACTGAATGGTTTGTAATAGAAAGCCTTAAATCTTAAAAATTTTAAAGTGCCAAATTTAAATTTTGGACGCTATTACAATTGTAATTTTTCCATTTAAAAAGTTTTTAATTTGTAAGTTTTGCGTATATGTACATTAGGGTGGTCAAAAAATGTATTGCAAAAATTGGTCAACCCTACAGGGCAAGGATTCCCCCCAAAGTTTCCATTTCGGGCGAAATAAAATCCGTATTTTTCTCGAAATTCGGATATTAATACGTGCCACCGGGCACTTCCATATACCATCCAATTAACATAGAGAAATTTTGAACTATCGAAAAATTGGACTGATACTTCATGGTTTGATCGAAAGTTGCCAAATTTTTCAGGGATTGGAGAGGAGTGTCTATGAAATAAAACCATATCAATAAATTTCATTTTTAACACCCCCTTACCCCCCCCCCCCTCGCAATGCCCCAAATATGACCCAAGAATCAAAAAACATTTTTATGTATTATTGTTGATTTTTAGCATTTTCTGCTATCTTCTTTGATACAAATTAATACTAATGGACAATTACAATATCCGTCATGACCTTTTAAACAATTTTTAATTGTTTGAATAAGTAACTTATTTAAACAATTTTTTTCCAAAAAATGTAAACAAAAATCGTATTTTCTGAATGAAATGTAATAGTCAGTCATTGTTAGGAGCAGTAAATTCTTTAAAAAACATTATGCGATTATTTAAATAATTAACGTATTCAATCGTCGCCGTCCAAACGAAATTACCTTGTCCCATAATATTAAAGCCACTGAGTTCCGGCAATTTTTATTGTACTCTGCATCGGCTATTGTGAAGAATGTTTTCCGTGAAGGTCATTATCGTCATTTGATGATTCTACATAGTGCCATGCGTCTTCTCATTTCGGAAGACACTCCACGAGATATTTATGCCTACTGCCAACTGGCTCTGGAAAGTTACATGACTCCTAGTGGACACCAACATTCATATTTGTATCTCACAAAGACATGCAGAAGGACCACTTCCAGAAGATATTCCAGTCCATCTTTTCCAACAATTTAAGAAATTGGTAAATGTGGATTTGCAATTGCGTTGCGTGACAGTTGCTGCCTTCTTAAAAATTCTAAAATATGCTTTATAAAAAATATCATTCAAACAGGAAGACAGGTCAGCCTGATTTTTCGACAGTTTCGATCCACCACTGAAATCTATAACGTTGAAGTAACGTCAAACTTTGTAAAAGTCTATCTTTGTCGACACCTACAACATACACTTGAAGCAGTTCCATTGACCGATGTGAAAAGCAAAATGTACGTGATGCCAAATGCCAAAATGGCTAACCTTGTTATGTTGTATAATCTCATGTAATTGCACCAGAACTAAGTTTTTATGTTCCTGTATTTAGATTTTTGTATATTGTAATTCAAAATAAAAATTGCTCAAGTTATTTTTACGAATATTATGGTTTTTGAACGTTCTTTTCCAATGATTTTTGTTTGAATTGTGAAATAAGAAATGAATAAAATCTTATCAAAACTCCAAAAAACCTATTAACAACATCTTCGGACGAAGCTCCTGCCAAAAAGTCTAAATTTTCAGATGGAATAGATGAGCAATTAAAAGTGCTACATGATGCATTGCATAAGGTGAAAAATAGTTCACTCAATCCACAGTCCTCGTCATCCAAATCGCAGAAGAATTCATCAAGGCAAAATTCTATCGGCTCACCTAAACCTGGCTGTGTTCACGTGGAGGCATCTGAAACACTCGCCTTTGTCACGTACAAATAATAATCACAAAAGAAATGATAGAATTCGTGCTGCCTAGTAACAAAGGTAAGTAATTTTCCTCTTTTATTGTTTATTATTGATACGCGGGGGGAGGGGGGCTCCCCGCAACTGAAGAGACGACTCTTCTTTTCATTTTTTTTGTAGGTCGTATCCCCTTATTCTCGGTCCGAGAATTGTTGCCCCTCAAATCTCTGTAAAGAGGGAAAAGGGAGGGGGGGGGGGCACGGTCGAACCAAAAGAACAGAATTTTCTTAAATTTTAAAAAGAAAGAACAAACGTATTTCTAAGATCACCTTAATACACTTGTTTTCTTCTCTTCTTCCACTGAGTGAGCGGGTGAGATTTTATGTTAAGTCGCTGATTATTGAATAATAACCAGCTCTAGTCTTTGCCACAGGTCGTTTTAATTCGCGACGCACACACACAAACACGCGCGAACACCTGTCATCTTTCAAATTCGCTTTTATGAGAAATAGAAAATATATCTATTTCTCATTAAAGGAAATTACAGTCTTCCAAAAGACATTGCTCCTTTTCGTTTTGAGATTCGAAAAGGGGCAACTTTTTCTAGACTCATCTCAAATTTCGTTTTTTTACAGGCCGGATAGGGCGCAAAAAAAAAACTAATGCTCCCGATACGGTCCTGCCTCCGTCGGATAGAGATTTTAAATTGTTTACATCCGGATCGTAAAAATCGTTGCGACTTACGGACTAAACTTTCCCGAGAAACACTACTTTGATTTTTTTCTGATCCCGAACTTCGGACGGACAGATGGTCTGGGTAGTTTCAGTCTGTGTCAAATTGCCCAAGTTACTGCAATAATTATTATTTCTAAGATGGGCTCTGTTTGCTTAGAAACTGTAGGTACATAAAAGCGTAACCTGTTTTACCTTTGGAGTAACAGGTGATACAGCCGGCAAAAGCAGAAATTAAAATTTTCCACTAATCAGGAAAAAACTCCTAACCTCTTTCTGCTTTTAGATAACCAATACGAAATTCTTAAAAATGTGTTTCTTCTTCGCTTTTTATCAATAAACTCTTGTTTGAAGGTAAATTATATTTAAGATTTTACAACTTTAAATAAATGTCTACTTCAATTTACTTTTCATAACGCTCATTTCCTAATTAACTTTATTTAACGCTTATTTTACGTTTTACTATGTACTTTGCTTATATAATGCGTCATCAAGGTACATTAATGTTTAAGAGTAAAAACTATTTTTTGAATTAGTAAATTAGTAAATTAGACTTTACTTTTAGTTGAAACAAAATAAGAATAAAGACAGAATTAAGAGAAGAATAGTATTTTATTTTTATTTATTTACTTTAAATTAATAATATGTGAAAAAAGATCCTCTTTCGCTCCGCTGGGAATCGAACCTCAGGTCTGCCGATTGCCGGTCGAGTGCTCTTGCCACTAAGCTACTGGAGAGATCTGGAGTATAATCTTTTTTCACAAATACGCATTAACTGCAAGATGTACTTGACTTTACAAATTATTAGATACAAGAGATCTGTATTTTATATATATATATATATATATATATATTGAAAAATTGGTCAAACAACCACCGCAGGGT
>JAUMHM010000085.1:55931065-55943049 GCA_032362435.1 Melikaiella ostensackeni
ACCACGGGAGTTTCCGGACCTGTATATAGGACCGTGACCGAGGGGTTTGGTAAACAGTCCATTCCATGCAAAATACTTTCTCCTGTGCTTTTAGGAAAATATACCTATCATTTGTTACAAATCCCTTCGCAGCTTGTTAGATTTTCGTGTAATTCCTTTTTCAGTGCTGTACGTGAAAATTTGCCGAGAAGCCACTATATCCAAATTTCACCACAACTTTCAGTAACTATTACCGATCAAATTTTCTCCGTGCATGACAGATGACCCTGAAAGCATATCAAAAGGATGCGAATGGATAGATCATTACGATCTTGAGAGTTGAATGATTGCTGGAGCAAAATGATCCGCAAAAAAAATTATCCTTTTTTTACTGTGTGATTAAGTTAACAATCCGAGATAATCAAACTAACACTCCTGGGTACTACGGTTTACACTCCAGAATCGTCAGATTTACAATCCGGGATCGTCAAGCTGACATCTCGAATGGTCAAGCTGAACACTCATTTTTGGACATTCCGTGCGGTTTCACAATCCAGATAGTTAAGCTGACTACCCATTTTTCTCCGCGTACTAAAATTTTCAAAAATGGCATCATGCAACGAATTCAGCGTCGTCAAGAACCACAAGAAAGAAAGTTTTGATGCTTTATAACTATAAATCAAATCTGACACATATACATGGATTCGAACACATTTTAACAAAACGAAATACGAATTCCTGCTAATTTTTGCATGAAAATATCGACATGACTGCTTTTTTTTAATACTTCGTAATTTTGATCAGAAAAGTTGAATGTTAGAAACCGAATGGCGTCTCTAATGTGAGATTCTTTGTTGCTGGTAACGATAATAAAAATAAAATAAAAAACTAAAAGGCTTCTCGCGCGATCGTAAGGAAGTTGACCGGGGTCTCGGTTACTGGCCGGGATTCTCGTTGTCTCTTTTTACGTTGATTTTTCAGGAAATGCTGCTCGGAACGGGAAGACGTCTTTACGATTTGTTTTGGCGGCTCAAGCGCAGCAGGGACAGACACGCAACGAATCCTGCGCCGGCGCAGCTTTTTCGTCGAACGGTATTTTTAAAGATTTTCCTTTCCGTGGACTAGTCGCTATAGGTTTAAACGGGTCGAACCTGCGAGAACCATTTACGTTCGTCGTAAAATTAAATTTACCAACTTTCTTCCTATTTCCTATTTCCAGCACCGCCTTCCCAATATTCATTATTATTTCACTAAATATTTTTCAAACTACTAACGCGATATTAAGAATGGCAGAGTCTACTGGCACCAAAAAAATCTTATTTGCTATTTGTAGCAAAATTTTGGTAAAAATAGCCTCCTTACTTCATTTTATAATTCTATTCATTTACTTTTTTAGTTTGTTTCAAACATTTTTTATTTCAAATTTACGAAACAGAGACATTAAACCATGGACTTGGCTTCCGTTCCGTTGAGGTTCAGTTCTTGGTCGACTTCACGAACTATTCAAATTATTATATATAATAATCTATCAATTAATTAATTCATTCATTTATTCTGTCCACATTGAAACCTCTCTGCTTCCGCTCGCTTTTTGCATGTTTTTTGCCTCGATATTTTTTTCCTATCAAGCCAATGTCACAGTTAATTACTGCCCTATAGGTTGAAAACCTCAATTTCAGTTCGAAGGGAGATATTGAAGAAGAACTGTTTTTGCCAAGCCGCGATTTAGTATGGAAATTTTCAAAAAGCATTTCTAAGTAAATCAATCATTCTGCACTTATTGGTAAAAAATTGTTTAAAAATTTTAATGATTTCCAATTAAATTTTTAAAAAATGAGTCAATTCCAAAATTCACAATCCGTACTCATAATCAAAGGGCGTATAATAGGGTGAAGCGAAATTATTTTTTTTCGAATTCGGAGGGGGTCCAAAAGTTGTAATTTGATAGGTAGGTAGTTGATTGGTAGCTTGGTAACGATTTTTTTATTGATGGTAGGGATTCTCAAATTTGAAGTTTATATCTGTTATTGTCCTCAGAAAGCTACACAGCAATAAAAAAATTCTTGCACATCGTAAATTGTCATTGAAATCGAATAAATTATACATAATCATGATTTCTTACTATTTGAGACAGCTTTTCGTTGACTTTTAAACCCGAAAAGATGAATTTGCAACAAAAAGATCATTTTCAACCAAGAAATATGAATTTTCAGAAAAAAATTCAACCTCGAATTCGCAGTTACAACCAAAAATATAACTTTTCTAGCATAAAAGATGAATTTTCAACAAAAGAGTTGATTTTTCAAGCTAAAAAGTCAAATGTTTTAGAAAACAATTGACTTCAAAACCGGAAAAGATGAATTTATAACAAAAAAACATCATTTTGAACCAAATAGATGAATATTCAACAAAAGAATAATTTTCATCATGACAGTTGCATTTAAAACCAAATATTTCAACTTTCAATCAAAAAGAATAACCTTAAACCAAAATCTGGTAATTTCCAAGCCAAGAGGATGAATTTTTTGGAAGACAGTTGAATTATAAAGCTGAAAAGACGAATTTTCAACAAAATATTTTAATTTTGAACCTACAAAGATGATTTTTAAACCAAATAGTTGAATTTACAAAAAAAAAGTTCAACCAAACAGTTGAATTTAAACCAAAAAGTTGAACTTTTGAGCACAGGAGACGAATTTTCAACAAAATATTGAATTTTTGAGCAAATAGTTGAATTTTCAATCTGAAAAGAAGAATTTTCCACAACGTAATATTTTCGAGCAATAAATATGATTTTTTAGCAAAAAAGATAAGTTTTATACCATAAAAGATGAATTTTCAACCCAAGAAATCGAATTTCCAAAAAAAGTTGAGTTGAAAATTGATCTTTTATGGAAAAAAGTCATCTTTTCAGGGTTAAAATTCAACCATTTGGTTAAAAATTCAACTATTTCGTTGAAAATTGAAATATTTGGTTGTAAAAGCAACTGGTTAGGTTAAATTATAATTCTTCTTGATATTCAACTACATGTTTACAAATCATCTTTTTTACTTAAAATTGCTATTTTTTGTTATTTGGGCTTTATCGTCGATGCGCGAACATAAGATATATTTTTGTTTATCTGTAACATTTTGTTGAAGATTCGGATACCAAACTGCAACTTTTTGACCTCCTACACGATTTTATCATTTTGTCATTTTTGTAATAATATCTTTTGTTAATTACTTTTGGTACTCTAATAGTTAAATAACTCTTAGATATCATTTCAAATTCCTTTGGTACTAGTGATTAATTATTAATTAATTATTAAAGAATGGTTACAAAAACTATGATAAAAATTATTTATTTTAATACTACGTGAATTTTATATCAACTATGTTTTAAACATACGTAATTATAATCGAAATGTCATAATAAAAGATTAAAAATAGTTTTTTGTTATCACTCATCAATAAATAATCAATAATTAATCCCTTACAGCGAAGAAATCAAAAGTTTTATCCAAGAATTATTTAACGATTAAAATACCAAGAATAATTAACCGAAGATATTATCATAAAAAGTAAAAATTATTAAAACAAATGAAGAACGGACATAATTTTCTCCACTATGCAAAATTTTCCGCCTGGGATAGGAAAACCTTATGTTAGATGCGTTTTATTCGTCTTTCTAGTAAGAGGAGATTTGATATTTACAACCGGGACAAAAACCGGGAAATAACCGGGAATTCGAAATGAACCTTTCTCAAAGTGTCTTGGTTTCTAGTTTCTTGAATTTCTGTTCATGATTCTTAAAAATGAAACTTCTCGATTTAGGTGTTTTAGAGGATTTTTCAAATTTAAGGGAAAAGACAGAGGAAAAGGGGGAAATGGGACGGACTTTCATCTCTGATCTTTGTTTCTATTATTTTTAATTTCTGTTCATGATTCTTAAAAAAAAACGAGACTTTGCAAAGAAGGGGGAAAAGAGAAAAATTGAGTCAAAATTCTCGATTTTAGGTGTTTTAGGGGATTTTTCAAATTTAAGGGAAAAGACAGAGGATAAGGGGGAAATGGAACGGACTGTCATCTCTGATCTTTGTTTCTATTATTTTCAATTTCTGTTCATGATTCTTAAAAAAAAAACGAGACTTTGCAAAGAAGGGGGAAAAGGGGAAAATTGAGTCAAAATTATCGATTTTAGGTGTTTTAGGGGATTTTTCAACTTTAAGGGAAAAGACAGAGGAAAAGGGGGAAATGGGGCGGACTGTGATCTCTGATAATTGTTTCTATTATCTTGAATTTCTGCTCATGATTCTTAAAAAAATAAAACGAGACTTTGTGAAAGAGGGGAAAATTGAGTCAAAAATCTCGATTTTAGGTGTTTCAGGGGATTTTTCAAATTTAAGGGGAAAGACAGAGGAAAAGGGGGAAATGGGTCGGACTGTGATCTCTGATAATTGTTTCTATTATCTTGAATTTCTGTTCATGATTTAAAAAATTAATAAAACGAGACTTTGCAAAAGAGGGGGAAAAGGGGAAAATTGAGTCAAAATTCTCGATCTTAGGTGTTTTAGGGCATTTTTCAAATTTAAGGGGAAAGACAGAGGAAAAGGGGGAAATTGGACGGACTGTGATCTCTGCAAAAACGTAATAAAATGTCTGCTGCTAAATGACTCGGATTTTTTATTGAAAAAAAAAAACTTTTATCTCTGAACAATAGCCGGAATATTTGTTTAACTGTGAAGTATGAAGAGCTAATCTCATCGTAAAAAAAATGTACGTGGTAAAAGTTACGAAATTGCAATAAACGTTTTGAATGAAAATAACCTGTTTAAACCTCAATGCAATCCACCGAACATTATCAACTTCCCTAATTGAAGGAATATAGTAAATTTAATGAAACTAATGTTAATTTTTTTATTTACAAAGAAAAAGTTTTAGCAGACAAGAAACAGTGAAAAAAATAAAGCTTTTATATGCATATTTTTAAATTTTCAAAATATCGCATAAAAAGTTGTTTAATGTAACGTGGGTAAACTTGGCTCAGTAGAATTATTATTCCTGCTTGATGAAGTTTAAACAAACCGTAACTAACTCGATGGACTAGCTGAAAAACTTTGATTTTTCCTCGGATTTATCTATACCATGAATTTAAACTACTTTCTTCACTTCTTGATATTACTCGGTTATTCTGTTTCAATTTTTTTTTTCTCCTACATTATCTTTATTATCCATTGTGCAACGCTTTTTATTAATGTAATACGTCAGTATTGTAAACAAAGGATATTGTGTCATCTAGAAAAAAAATCCAGAAGTTTAGCGAATAAAAATCTCCTTCTTTGTGTGACTGAATATTTCTCAAATTTAAGAATTCAATTTTTTCATAAGTAATAAGTCTTGCCACTATATTATAGAAACTTGGAAAGAATCAGAACGAATACAATTTACTTCATAACATATCATTACGATAACGCAATCACAAGTTATCGTTCTTTTAACAGCTGCTGTCTTACCCTTTGCTTCTAGTGTAAATTGATTATAAGAGAGCATTGAGCCAGAAAAATTATAAGACATTCTTCTATATGTATTCAAACAAGGCATGTGAAAATCTAAAAATTTAAGGAAGTTAAATTCAGAATAAATAAAAATTTAAATTCTTCTTTAATGTCCAACATTCAAATTTAACTACGAAATTCTTGGGAATTAAAGAAACCAAGAATCCAACGATCAAATTTAAAGAACACACTCTTCAATGCCTCCATTTAGATTAAAAAAAACCATAATGGAAAAAACATGAAAGAAAAAAAGGCAACCTCCAAATCCCGTTGTCTTCTTTTCCTTTCCTCTTTCATGTATTTATTTTTTTTTATGAAACTTTTAGGTTCACGCATAAATCAAAAAAAGAAGCAATCCACAATTTTGAATTAAGGGTAAATGAGGAGTAAGCGGCCATGAATGCATAAGTCCATTTTTCGTTTTTCGAGAAATTTAGGCAAATTTTGCATCTCAGAAACAACTTCATGAGATTTTGAAAACGTTAATGTGCTCTAAAACAATGTTTTTAAGTACATTAACGTTTTTAAAATTTCATAGTTTTTTCTGAGATACTAAATTTGTCGAAATTTCTCGAAAAACGACAAATGGACTTAGGCATTTATGGCCACTTACTCCTCAAATGAAATTTCAAGGCGTAACAATTTTCAGTATTCTCAGGGCTGCCACATCCTAATTTACTTGAAAAAAGGGAAAAAAGTGACCTTTTTTTGAACCGAAAAAAAACAAAAATTACTAATTTCTGACACAAAAGTTGACTAATTTGCATTAATAATGTGACGTAATGTTCTTTTGAATTCAAAAGAATTCGATGAAATGTATGAGAAATCCAGGTGAATTTTAACGAATTCTGGGTGAATTCAAAATAATTCAGAGTGAATTCAAAACAATTCAAATTAAATTCAAAGAGTTCAGGGCAAATTCAAATGAACAGACAAAAATTCAAAAAGTCAATATTAATTTCAGTGAAATTGGAGTGAATTAAGAAGAATTCACGTGAATTCAAGAGACTTTAATGAAATTCATGAGAATTTGAGTGAATTGAACCAATTTTTGAAAGTGAAAAAATTTCCAATGAATCGAATCAATTGGGAGTGAACAGAATTTAGGGCAAATTTAAAAGAATTTAAGTAAATGTAGATGAGTTGAGGGAAATAAGAAAATTCGATGAAATTGATAAAAATTCTAGAGGATTCAAATAAAATTTAATGAAATGCCTGAGAATTCAAGGTGCGTTTGAAAGACTTAAGGATTTCACAAAAACAATTATAAAATCAAAAAAGTCCATTGAATTGAGTAGAATTGAGTGAGTTTAGGAGAATTTAGAAGAATTCAAGGGAGTTCAAGAAAATTTGATAAAATTCATGAGGAATTGAGTGAATTGAACAAAATTTGAAAAATAAAAATATTTGCAATGAATCCAATGAATTGGGAGTGAATAGAATTCAGGGCACACTCAACAGAATTTAAGTAAATTAAAAAAAATACAAAAATTAAAAAAGACAATAAATAAAATAAAATCTTATGAGTGACTTTAGAGGAATTTAAAGAAGATGGAAAGAATTCGATGAAATTGATAAAAATTCAAGTAGATTGCAGACAATTCAAAAATATTTTAAAAATTCATTAAATTAATTGAATTTCGAGTGAATTTAGAAAAATTCAAGGGAATTCAAAAGGAATTCAATGAAATACCTAAGAGTTCAAGGTGAGTTTGAAAAGCTTAAGGTTGAATTTACAAAAACTATTGAAAAATCAAAAAAATTCATTGAATTGAGTGAGTTTAAAACAATTTAGAAGAATTCAAGAGAATTGAAGAGACTTAGATGAAATTAATAAGGAATTGAGAGTGAAAAAAATTTTATAAATGAAAAAATTTCCGATGAATTGAATGAATTGGGAGTGAACAGAATTCAGGGCGCACTCAACAGAATTTAAGTGAATTCTAAAAAAATACAAAAATAAAAAAAAACAATGGATAAAATAAAATCTGGTGAGTGAATTTAGAGGAATTTAAATTAAATAAGAATTCGATGAAATTGATAAAAATTCACATGATTTGAAAATAATTCAAAAATATTCAAAAAACATATTGAATTAATTAAATTCCGAGTAGATTTAAAAGAATTCAAGGGAGTTCCAAAAGAATTTGAAGAAATGCCTAAGAATTCTCGATGAGTTTAAAAGACTTGAGGGTGAATTAAAAGAAAAAACTGAAAAAAATTCATTGAATTGAAGTAAGTGTTTTGGAAGAATTCAACAGAATTTTAAAAAATTCACGAGAATTCTAAAGAATCTAAAAAATCGGAATAAGTTAATGAAAATTCAGGTTTAATTATAAATGAATTCAAATGAATTGCAAGAAAAATTTTAATAATCCAAAATTTTCATTGATTTCAGTAAAAATGGAGTAGATTTAAAAGAATTGCAAGGAATTCAAGAGAATTCGATGAAATTCATACGAATTCAAGATGAATTTGAAAGAATTCAGGGTCAATGGAACAAAATTTCTAAAATCCGAAAAAAAATCATTGAATAGTGGTAATCAATAGTGGTTAACCCTTGAGTTCTTTGTGTTCATTTATTGAAAGAAAAGTGACTAAAGTGATCTTTTCATTTAAGAAAGTGACTACACTGACTTTATCTTCAAAAAGTGCCTAAAAAGTGATTTGAGAAAAAACTGACTAAACGTGACTTACGTGACTGTGTGGCAGCCTTGAGTATTCTTTTTTACTGATGTCTTTGATTTAGAAAGTACCTATTTATTTTTAAACACTTTTCGTTAAAAAATTGTCGAATTTTGAGAGTAATGAAAATGAAATTATCCAAATTTTAAAATATTCAGATTAAAAACTCTTTGTTTCATTAAGTTTCAATTTTTAAGAAAATTTATTTTTTCGGTATAACGTCTCAGGATTGTATATAACTTAAAACCATTGCGATTTATGAAATTTCTATGTTAAATAAACACGATTCGTCATCGCAATAAAACACGTAATTTATTTTCATGGCATAATTTTGGAATTTTAGATTAATTTCACATAATCTCAAAGTATGTATTAATTTTTTTCAAATTGAAAAAAAGTGAGATCCTAACATATTTTATGTCAGTTTATTACATTTTTACAGTGAATATATATTTTTTTTATTTTGTGAAACGTCAGTGTAAAAAAGGGCAATGACCATTAGCATTTTTAATTTCGCGCTAATTGCTCAAATTTAGATTAGGCCGGCTGCTGATATACATTCTTCGTACGGTGCATCATGAAATCATTTTTTTTTTGGATTTGCTAAAACCATATAATCTCAATATTATCATAAAATCGCAACTTATAGCGTGTTAACACCCACCTTAAATTTTTTTTTCGGAACGAACAAAATTTGAGGGTCACGTGGCACCCTGATAAGATTGTTTGCATTTCACAAGATAGGATAATTAAAACAGAATAAAAATTTATAAATTTTAAGGTGTCACGTTTTCGGCATGAAAACCTACGTAGCTACCTCTAAATATTTTTTTTAAAATTTACCAAAGCTGAAAACTTGTTCCTTTTTGTGTTATGAATTTAATATTATAATAATAACCATATGTATCACAAAAAAGTAATATTTAAGCCTCTATTGAATATTTTTAGCTTATAATTCTTATTATTTCATCGCATAATTTGGAAAAATCCACAAATTGTCGACGCATTAATCCATTTTTCATCGCATAATTTGAATATTTTTAACTGTAGAAAAAATTGTCCTTAATCATAATATGGTACGGCTCATTTAATTTCTCACAATTTTAACCTGAAATATTTTTTTCCAAAGTTCGCCTTCAGTTTTCTTCCAAAATTAAATACGACACAGAAAATCACTGGTGTGAAATTTTTTGCATCTCATTTTGAATAATGAAAATTTTCATTGTGTCTGCATTTTTTTCGTGTCTCAAAAATTTTGCAACTCGAAACTACACCCAATTCGGCGTATTTTTGAGGATCAGCATATTACAGTGGATTAAGTTCTGTAAACTGGGACTAAGCGGCGCATATGAGGGAAAAGCGGCGCACCCTTCATTCTGTATCTAAAACGCGATATCGCTTCTTCTACGTTTTTCAACTAAAGTTTTACAATTGTTAGTTGAAAGTCCTTATATTTGTTATTTAGAAGAAGCAAATATCGCATTCGGACATGGAGAATCAAGGGTGCGCCTCTTTCCCCCACATGCGCCGCTTAACCCCAGTTTATGGTATGAGTATATTTTCCTGAATCGTTCAAAGACATCTTTATTGGCTTTTGAAAAAAATCGTTTTTAATGCTGCCGTAATTTTGAAGAAAGGCTCTATCCACATTTTTTATGAAAAATGAGTTTTTTATATTGTTGAATCCGTAATGAAAAAACGAATTCATCTGTACAAAAGGTAATTAAAAATTTTAATTAAATTCGGAGATGATAAGAGCCTAATTAGCCTATCTACGGAGATTTTTGAGAAATCCACACGAATTTCAGTATGACTGAGTCGAATGCGCGCCGAAAAAACTGCTTGGAAAACCCTATCTACCAGATAGGTTTTTGCTCGTCAGTAAATCAGTCACTAGCGCCGAATGAAGGAAAACTTATGTACGCAAAGACATTCTTCGCTATGATTCTCGTTCATTTTAGTTCAACTTTCCGGAAGAAAAAACATATCTACAGTTTTGAATTTTAAACTTATTTTTATTGCAATTATTTTAATAACCAAAATTGTAACATTACATTACATCAATACAAAATGGTAGATATTAAATAAATTATACAATTATAAAAAATATTTATCATTTGCGATAATCAATAATTGAACTGTAAAATGTAGATAGAGTGTTTCTTCAACCTGAAAGCGACCTTCCTTGGTGTCGAAAAGGCGGCTCGAAAACCTATCTACATAGATAGGTTTTTTCATCAGTTTTCTCACATACTTTGCGCATGAATATCAAATCTATCTACAGTTTTGCATATAAACAATCCAAATTATTATTTTTTTTGCACCAACGAATAGAGCAGGTCCGATTTACTGAAGAACGATAGTTTTTTATTTAAAAAACAATCATATATTGGAAGATGCAGTTCAGTAAACATACAAAAACGTTTCCTTTAGTATCTTCGTTCGACTGCAAATGTAAATACATAGAAAAAATTTGTATTTGAGGAAAAATCGAATTTGTTTCGAAGTGATATGAGAAAAATTCGGAGAATGATCGATAACTTTTCGGTAAAACAATTCGAACTGTTCCAAAATAATTACCGAATTGACAATTAATATAAAAAATCGATGCGGTAAAAGTAAAAAATGATAATTTCGAGTATGCTAAATAGAAAATATAGAATAGTACGATATTTACTTTTAAAAAATTCCAGACAATTTATATTTCTTAGGAATGAATTTTTATTATTCTTCCACGGTGAGATTTGTGGTTCTCGGTCGTTGGGAATTTCCGAACTCTAAAATGATTTACGATGTTGTGGAACAATCTATTCAGATTATTCCATTTTTCAAAAAAGAAAAAGGCAATAAACAAAAACAATAACATACTTCTAAAAATTGCAAATTCCTTAAATTTGAAGGCTATATTAAAAAAAAAATAGATATCTTTTCATAAATTGAGTTAATCATTAATACCTCAATTAAAATAAATGTTAATAGTATTCATAGACAACCCTGCAGATCGGAACAAATCCTTGCTTAATGTCTCTCTTAAAATTTCTAACAGATCAAAATGAAATCTACTTTCTTCTGATAATTTTTTGTGTACTAAAAAAGAAACACCCAAAAATTTCACTGAACACAAAAATTTTTCATAAGAAAGTAGATTTCATTTCAATCTTTAAGAAATTCACAATACAATATCTATCTATTCTAACAAAATTCAAGTGTTTCGACGGTCAAATAATTAATAAGCATGAGCTGTCATAAGTACCTCTTTTTATATTAATAAACGATATTTTATGGCATAGGTAAAGCGCAAGGGTAAACCTGTAATAAACGTTATTTCATCATTACTTTCTACAAGTCATTTTAAATTATCAAAAGTTAAGAAATGTTCAGGATGCCTACTCAAAGCCTGGAAAAAAATTCTCTGACAATTCCAGGTTTCTTCCAGGTATTTCTAGATTTTTCCAGGCATAACTTTTCTTAATGAGGAACCATTTAAATATTAAGTACTGCATTCTTTAAAGCAATCGACCCTACACCCTTTTAAATTGAAAGCATTACATAGCTTCACTGTTTCGTATGAAATTCGATTTTTGGATTGAAATTTGAACAGTTTAGTAGGAAATTCAGCTATTTGGTTGAAATTTAACTTTTTTAATGTAAATTTATATTTTCGGATTGAAAATTTAACTCTTTCGCCAAAAATTTGTCGTTTTAGTTTAAAAATGTATTTCTTTTGGTAGGAATTTCATCTTTTTTGGTTAAAAGTGCCACTGGTTGGTTGAAAATAATTTT
>JAUMHM010000085.1:55959232-55970636 GCA_032362435.1 Melikaiella ostensackeni
GACAAAAAGTTTTTCTGTCATTTTTTTCTTCGGTTTCCAGGAATCCTGCAAACTGTACAAAGGGTTAGGGTCGTTGAGGTTAGTCGGTAGGTAGAGGGAAATAAAGGACTAGGGTCGAGTTCGACGAAGTCTTTTTTGGGGTCCATTTGGCCTCGTCTTCGTGACTGACACTGTCAGTCATGTCAGTCAATGACTGACTTCTGCCGAGCTCTGGTTTAAACCCTCAACTGAAAGTCTGACTTTTATTTTAAGACACTTTGTTAAGTTCTCTGACCAAAGTAAAAATATATTCCATGCGATTCCTAAGGGTCCTGAGAAAAGAAATTTGCTTTTACTTTACTTACGAATTGCGACTTTCGCGGCACGCTGACAGACGACGAAGTTATCGATTTCTTGATCGATGACGTGTCCACGGGAGAAACTTGATTTCTCACACTCCTGGGAAAAGTGAGTGAGAAAAGTGAATTTAGCGCAGAGAATTCGCACTTCGATAGTAACGCCATCTGACGTGAGCCATGGTAACGCGTTGACAAAGGGATAAACGTAGCTGGGGCCAAAACAGGGAGCATGAGAGGGGGTAGAGAAGCAAGCGTCTGGCCTTTCCACCTCTCATGCTACAAGGTTAGGCATCAGTTACGCTTATACCCACTTAAGTAATTTAAGCCTGCGTCTAGTCTGGTCTAGCGTACATTCAGTAAAACAAAAACTCCAAATTGAAGTTTTGTGGCTTTGGAGCGAATTGAGAAACATCTCAACTCGCTACAAAGTCGCATTTCCCATCTGCAATAATTGGACAAAACATCGCCTATATCTTCAACAATTCCGGTTTTCTCTGGGCCAATTTTTCATTTTTCCCGGTCTATTAATCATTTCATTTATGTTACAAATTGATGAAAGCGCAATGTTCATTTTCAAGACAATTTATAAATCCCAAAAGCAATCAAAAATTATATTTTTTATGAAAAAGAAAATAATGAAAATACACTACCGCTACTTAATATGTGGACACCCATTTTTTAGTATTTAAAATTTTTTAATTTTGGATTGTTAATTTGTTAAATTCTAAATTTTCTCTCAAATAGGTTGAAAGATATGTAGATTCTGAATAAAATGATGGAAGGATGAAGTATTTTGAAATTGTTAAAGTTAAAATTGAAATGTTTTTAAAAATTGTAAATAACACTCAAAATAATAAACATTTTTCGATGTTCTTATGCTCATTTAAAACTTAAATTTCTGTACAATCGCAGAAACTTGTCAGAATAATAAAAAGAAAGAACTGATAAGTTGCTGCGATTCTTTAGAAATGTACCTTTAAAATGAGCATAAGAACATTGAAAAATGTTTAGAATTTCAGATTTTATTAGAAATGTAGGAAAACATTAAATATTACGATTTGCACTACTTTTGCAATAGATTCTTAAAAAATTGACGAAAAACTTTACCCTGGGCTCATTTTATTCAGAATTTAGATAGCTTACAACCTATTTGAGAGAAAAGATTTCAAACTCTAAATTAATGAAATTAACAAATTATTAAATGCTAAAAAACGGGTGTGTCCACATACTATGAGGGAGCCATAATTGTTTACTTAAATAAAGTTATTTGCATATTTGTGTTTCTACTTTAGACAAAAGTCATAATTTTTATTCAATTTTATATAACAAGAGTTAACTCTATTTCTTAGAAGATTCTTTACATTTCTACTCGTTACATTTTCATGAAAATGATTTTATTTAGGTATTATGCGTACAATTATACTTAGTTAATAGTTATGCATTTTACGAATTAAACTATTTCCTGAATAATATTCAATAAAAACGTAACGAATAGAATTGTTAAGAATCTTCTAAGGTTTCTTTTAGAAAATTCTTGACAATTATCAGTCGGCCTTTTTTGAGATTCATAAATTTTAAGCTTGAGTGCATGGCTAGAAACTCCTTAAAATATTATTAAATGTTTAATTCTGCAACTTGAAACTGTGACAATTTTTACAATTTTAAACTCTTTAATTTTACAATATAAAAAACATTGCATTGAATTTGAAATTCTTTACTTTTTGAGAATGGAAATAAAAAAAGAAGAATGTTCAGTTCAACGCCTTGAAATTAAAACTGTTCAACTTCAAACGCTTTAATTTGAAATCTGATATTTTTAAAACTTTTCATTCACAATGAAATTTGAAAGTATTTAAAATTGGTTAATATTTAACGTTTAGTTTTGATATTCTTAAATCTATAATGACTTTCTCTTTCTATTTTTAACTGTTAAATTTGACAAAATTTCCAATTTGAAACTTTTTTCAATTTGGAACGTTTTCAAGCCAAATGGAGATTGTTCAATTTTAAACTCTAAAATTGAAAATTTGGAAACAAAGAATTTTGAAAGTTCCATTGTGTTACTTTTTAGTTTTAAATGTTTTTGGTTAAAAATTGTCCAATTTTAAAGGTTCTCAGTTTCAAATGTCTTTTAATGTGCATTATAGTACGTTGGAGAAAAAAATCTTCGGTCACTGAATCAAATTCCCGGTTTTTTTTACGGTGAACAAAATTGCCGGTTTCCCTGATCAAGTCTAAAGGGGCTCGAAAACTAAATTTTATTCTATTTCTGCAAGAGATGATGTTTTATTTAACAACTCCAATTCCTACATCGATTTTAATTTAAACTACCCTAATTCTAAGTCATAATATTATTATTAATTCTATCATTTCGGATATTTTATCTTATCTCATTCCACATTGTTACTTACTGTTTATTCAGTTTGTTGGCATAGAACTGTCGTTAAGTTTCCTGTAAAAAAAAATTCATGTAGAAAAGTTTTTCGACAAGATTACTTACCTGTTATGAACTTATCCAGTATTGAGATCTAAACAGATACTTTTTAAGGTTTTCAATTTCAGTACAGCATATTTGAAATTCAGGAAAGAACTAACCCTAGGGAAACAGAATTACAACATTTTCCATAAATCCAGTAAAACTGAGAAGATCAATTGAAAAAGTAGTCTTACAAGTTGCAAATAACCAAATTTTGAGACCTAAATGCTTCTAGAAATAAATTGTCGTGGGAAAGTTGGAAAATTTTCGAAAATGCATAATGTAAAGAATAAATAAAAGAAATGTAACTTACCATATAAACTTGGCGATTTGAATGATAGCAAATGTCCATGTAACATATAATATCAATTTTTTGGTTTATTATCCTGAAAGATCTAATTAATTTCTTAATGTACTTTGTGCTATTAATTTAATTATTTTTGATGTTATTTTTTATTAAAATATTCTATTGGCAGTCCAATTGAAACGTATTGATATGAAAAAATGTTTCTAAGATTTATCGATTAATCTAGTAAATATCTCTGTTTGAATGTACCAGACAAACTATTGAAGAGGTTAAAGAAACTTACAAATTAAAAGAAAAATTTGAAAACTAAATCTTATGAACCGTCCAAGTTTTACTCAAAATTAAAAAACTATCGGCCGTATCCGAAAACTTCCAACCAAAGTATATAAGGGACACAAATGCCGCCATCTCTTCCAATTTAGTAATCTCCAGAAAACCCAATGAAATAAGATATTTCGAACTCTGAATAGACTCCCCAGGATTAGTACCACTTTTCCATTTCCCGCCTAGAAACTTCTGGATACATGTATGTTTCACCATTGAAACAATCCGATAAAGCCAAAGCCCCTTTTCGACAGCAAAATCCGGAAACGCCTGTGATAAATATTAAATTCACAATAGTTGACATGAGCACAAAAATAAAACACAGAACGACCAAAATTTTCATAGTCAAATTGGATTTGAAATTTATTCAGTCACCATCTTCGCAGTAATGAGTATACAAGAGTGTCATACAATACGCAAAACGTACCTTGGATCTACGTGGCGAGAGGAAATATGTTTACCAAAGAGTTACCTTTCGGAAATCAGATTACAATCCATCACGATTACGAATTAATAGAAGCAAATTACAAATTCTCATACAAGCAACTGATTTTGGTAAACATACGATGCTAATAGAGCTATCAACCTTGTTTTTTTCTTTGATTTTCGGCCAGACTTTAGAAATAATGAACCACCAGCCTATAGCGAGCAAAATAATTATTTATACCTTATAAAAATTACGTGGAATCGTTAAAGCCTTTGGCGAAATTTAGAAAATTTACAAACATAATCGTTAAGACTGAAGACTGCCACCTCTCGAACCACAATTCACCCCCTTTATAACACACTAAAAAGACTAAAAGTAGCAATGCAGAAACTAATTCTTAGGATATTTGGAAAGTTGCAAATTCTCAAAACAGGGACCCAATTTAAAAGTGTAGAGTTCACGAAAATCTTTTAAAATATAGTGATGTATCATTAAACTAGCGATACATCAAAACAATTCAACAGAATGCAACTCTAGAATAAAATAAAAATAAATAACATAATCTTGGCTAATTTTGACTTGAAATCATGTTTCGTGTGATGCAGAAATAAAATGAGAGTTCGCACATTAAAATTAAAATACTCTAGCTAATCCCTGAACTCTACAAACTGGCTGAAATAAACAAATGCTTGAATCTTCCCATTGAATTTGTCTCCATCTGTCTTGAACGATTCAGTAGTATCATTAAATCCAAAGTTCTACTAAAAATGACACAAGAACGAGCAAGTTGGTGTTTCGTCAGTGAAACTCATCGAAAGATGTTTAGCTTCTGCGATGAATAATCTTGGATTTTTTCGATTTTTTTTGTTTCTTCTAATTTATTAGCCATCTTCTCAATCATCTTTGCATCAAGAACTGTAAAACTACATCAAAATTTCGCAGTCGGTGCAAGAGTTATCCAGTTAAAAAAATACGTAGTTCGTGCAAAAAAATCGATGCTTGAAAGATCCCGAATGATAGCTTTCATTTTTCTTGCTGGTCAGTTAGATTTCTTGTGTAAATGTTGAACAGTGACTGCGACGTTTAATCTCAATGAGGGACGAGTTCTAAGCGCGAATAAATCGATTTGTTAACGATCACATCGAACGAACTTGCAGCTCTAAAATGTCCAGCGTTTTGTCGTCAAACTAGGAAGTAAACTTAAAAACTATGTCACATTACTGTAAGCAGTAACCTACACATTGAAGTCTAAGGATTACGCGAGCCAATAGGAACCTACGCCTAACAGCTATTGACACTGTCTCTGGTTGGAAACGATAATACAAAAGGATCGATGATTGGTCATGAATTTTCAATGAAGAGGCTTGCAACGTTGAGTACACTAATGTTGATATTCCAACGACAGACACTTCTCTAGGTTATTCCCTCTTAGAATAAGGATGAATTAAAAGCTTTCTCATCAGGATCTCAATAATGCTGTGAATCACATACCAAACTCATTTTCATAGATGCGAAATAGAATCAGTCAGTAAAAGTAGATCACTGATAAACGTGAAATGGACTGTTGAATGCAGATATCGTTTTTTTTTTTTTAAATTTATCACTAAAATCTGCTTTATTCAATTCTCAGGATGGCCACTCAAAGACTCAAGAAAAAATTCCTAATGCTGAATTGAACGGTTTTAAAATTTCAACAATTTGAAATTGGAAATGCTTCAGAATGTGAAATTTCTGATAAGAATCGTACCTATTTTAAAGAATTTCAAAACATACTCGTTCAATCTCACATGCATTATTACAAATGACATCAAGTCAAATTTAAACTGATTTGATAGGCTTTTCTCCTGAAACTAGTTATAAGAATGAAAAAGATTTTCGGTCAGAGAATAAATTCCTTTCTTCGTTTCCCGGGTTTCCTCAGTCACTTCTCGATCCAGTTGCCATCCTGAATTCTGTACATAAAAGCATGATTTTATTGACAATTATCAATTACTTACGAATCCCTTTTAGGTGAAGAGAGCGCAAATACATTGCGAGAGGAGAAAGACGAAAAATATGAAGCACCGAGTACAATATCAAACCGAAAAGACTTTTAGTTCCTCAAGATTTCAAGTGTCTATTTTTTCGTTACAGAGAAAATTTAGTGAGAACCAATCGAGTAAGTTGCACAAAATGACAAAATTTATTGAGTTAGCGAGTGTGAGAAATCGAAATTTTAATGATCAGTCGTAGTCATCAGTCAAAACTAATTCGATAAGAATCGTTGCTGATCTTCCAGAACAATGTGGTTACTTCATTTAGATAAATGAAGACGCTAGAGTCTGACGTCTGTGACTTGACCTAATAGAATGTGCGAGTTTGATAGAAATTTGCTGAAAGAAAAACCAAATTTTTTTTATAAAAAAAAAAAGTTCCCTAGTTCGAGCGCTGTAACACGTTTTTCCTGATAAATCGAAGAGGATTATTGGCCTTCAGCAATCCGAAAAATATTACCAGCATTCAGCAGTCCATTCTTTTACATACATGCGTTAATGCATTTTCTTGAGACACTTTTAATAGAACACACTTTAGTGAATTAAGGCACGTTATGTAATACATATCAGTGAATATATTCGGGTTCTAAAACTGTTTCTCAATTTTTCACTTGTGGAAAAAGTTAGTAATTGAAAGAAAAAGAATTATACCCATCTGCAAAACTAAATTATTGTAATTTCAGAACCCCAATTAAATTAATCAGTTTTTCAAGATTTGTTCGATATTTACCTTAACTGTAGATTGATTCCACATTTCGTAATTAGTAGAGGCGAACCTCTATTTGTCTTCCATCAAGACGTGATCGATTCATCATTGCTGTATTCAGAAGTGCATTAAGGAAAATAATCTTAGGAGAAAATAATTTTGGAAGCTTTTCAGACATAAAAATCAGAGTGATTGAATTTCGAAAAGTAATTTTGATTAAGTAAATTTTTAAAAAACTTTTCCCTTAAATCTTTCAAGACCTTGTTTTTTTTTTTGTAATTCAATCCTGCTAATGAAAATGTGCCAATCTGAATAGTACTGGTAATAAATCTTTTTTAAAGGATACACACTGCACGCTCCGCATCCCATTCAGTAGCAAATCTCACCAAACCTAGGTCCGATCCGCGCATTTCAGCAAATTTGACTTCTCCAATATCTTGAAATTTGTCTCGCAACATTTGCCATGTCGTGTTTGATGGCAGCTACAAATAAAAAGATACATCACCCGTAATATTTCAGTTCTAAAAAATATAAAATAAACTAAAAATGTGCCGTTCAATTTATATAAGGGTATTGAAAGGGTTGGTAGAAAAAAAGCGTTGGTAAGGTATTTGACACTCACATAAATTTGATTTTTTCTCTTATTTTCACACCTTTTTAATGAGAGCGCGAAAAAGATATTTCGAGATTGTTTCTTAAAAACATTAAAATCAACGAAATGACGCATTTTATGAATCGTTTTTGCATGGAAATAGTTGAATAAAGAGTTAAGCTTTCCTATAGGGTGACTTTTCGTTAAAATTTCCTATAAGGTATAGGATATATAACCATTTTTGAAATTTTAATGAGCTACTCTTGCATAATTTCTCCAACTCACTTTTTTACACGCTAAATAAATAAATAAATATATATATAAAATTGGCCAAACAAGCACCGCAGGGTCCCCCTGGGAGCGACTGCCATCCATGAAAATGACACCGGCTCCCAGTAGAATCGCGATAAATCACACCCATGGCCACGCCTCACAACCGTGATGGGTGGCCATGGAGGCCATATATATATATATATAGTGTTAACTCAGTAAAGATCACATAAAACATACGTTTCCTATTAAGATGGTATCGGACAAAGGTCGAGATCCATTACTGTTCTGTCTATTGCCACCGCCGCCGCCCTGGTTAGAAGAAAAGACTGCACTTCCCCCAGAAACTCTGTCAGCATCTCCCCTGCTAAATCCGTCATAATCTCCTCTAGCAACTCCGAAACTCGATCCTCCAAAAGCGTTATTTCCACCAAATGGCACGTCATTATCCATCTTCGATAGTCGCGGAGCAAAGCTATTATTTCCTTGAGCGCTCGCCAAAGAAGCCTGCAAACTGGACAGTCCACCGACTCCTCCTCCAAAGTTGCTCAAATTAGAAGCCAATTCACTCGTCAAGGATTGATTTAAGAGAGAAGTGGTCGCGAGGTTTGCACCCAAACCTCCAGCCAGACTCGCTTGCAAAGCACTAGCGTTCGAATTTGCCAAAGCAGACGCTAATTGTGCTGGAACAACATTATTTAATCCACCACCAAATGCGCCAGTTGTCAGGACTGGTGCAGAAATGGAATTGACCACTGGAGGATTATTTGGCTGGACGTTTGGAATATTTCTCGCGACGTCAGTGAGCCTGTTTCCACCGGCTCCGAGTCCCATTCCGATTCCTTTCAATCCTTCTGGTAGTTTTGGAGGCATGTCTGGCTCATTTGCTCGGTCGAGACGAACAGTCATGCGACGATCGAAGAGTTGTTGATTGTGGAGCATAGAAATTGCCTGAACAGACTCCACAGGATGATCGTATTCCACGACGCCGAAACCGCGAGATTTCCCGTCCTTGTCTTTTCCCAACTCCACATGCAGAACTTTTCCGGCGAGTTTAAAAACCTCAAGGAGTTTTTTCTCGTCTACTTTGTAGTCGAGCTGGAAATGAGAAAAGCAATTTTGTGTTTAAATTTTGTAACCTTTGCGTGTTTGGTTAGTTATTTCTCTAATGTAAAATTCGTGTCTGTTTAATTACATTTGCAACGAAAACTCGGGTAACCAACGGTCCGTTGATACCCAATGACTCCAAAAATTGCGTGCTGAGACCATAAGTGTTTCCAAATTTGTCTCCACCGCCACCCCCGCCACCGACGCCACCACCGCCTCCGCCGCCACCCCCACCACTTAATGCAGACATATTTTGTCTTCCTGGATTTTGTCTTGGAGGATCTCTAAATCTCTCTTCCCGAGGAGGCCTGTCATTGTTCCTGGATGAAGCCAGACGACCGTACTTATCACGTTCTACATCGTAGTCCTGCAAATCAAACATTTTTATTTAGAAATTTGCTTCAGAAAGTATTTAGAAAATAATGTATTAAAGAAAACATTCGAATGGAAATATATCTAGAAGCAAAAGACGTACCTCTTTAACAACTAGTTTTCGTCCCTTAATATCAAACCGATGCATTTTTTCCACAGCGACCTTCACAGAATCGGCGTCTTCAAATTCAACAATTCCGCAGCCTCTCGGCTTCTCACCCTCGTCAGTGAATAATTCAACGTGAGCCACTTTGCCAACCTCAGTTCTGAATAAATCTTTCAGATCCTGCCAACGATAGTCATATGGAATATTGGAAACGTAAATTCGTCTTTCGGAAATCTTCCTCCCACGGTCATTTCCACGGTCTCTGCTTCGATCTCGACTAGCTGAATTTACTCTGTTCCTCTCGGATCTCCTGGTGCGATCTCGCTCCCTACTCCGCTCTCTTCCATCGTTATTTTGCATTTGAGAGCTGGCAAAAATAAAAATATTCGATGAAAATTTGTATTACAGCAACTCATTTTTTAAATTCTACAATAAAATGATGAATCTCTAAGCTCCAAACTTATTAGGATCGGACTAGAAAGTAGACTTTCCAAAAATGCAGCGTGTCTATAGAAATCCTAAAAAAAATAATTCCCTGACAATTCCAGGTACCTCTAGATTTTTTCCGGTATGATTATTCTTAATACGAAGCCATTCGAGTGTTAAGTATCGCATTTTGTAAAGCAATTCTGACCTTACATCCGTTCACAGCATTACATCATATTTGAATAACCCTATTTATTATCCACCTGTGAATGATTGAATGGAAATTACTTAAATGTATTAAAGAATCGGAACTAGCATAAATGTTTTTTTTTCAGTCCTTGTGAATATTTAAATGTATAAAAATGTTAATTTTGTATGTAAAATTAAAAAAGTATGCATTTTCGTTTTTAAAACTAACTTGATAGAATAAGTAACTTCTTAATGGTCCTAGTTCTATTAGGAATTTAATGTAAATTTAAGAAGCTTTGACAAATGATTACAGGATATTCCTTAATATATCTATTAACTTTTACTGTCGAACAGTATTAGGTAAATGAATAATATTTATAAAAAAAAAAAATAATTTCTTAAATTTGTTTCTAGAGTACATGGTTTTGAATAATAATTAAAACATCTTTTTTATTTCGTACTTACAATTCAGTGCATATTATTAATATTTTTAATAAAAGACTAGGGGGCGTTGCCCCCCTGCGCACCACCCTCCACATTGTTTCTAATATTTTCAACATTAAACATTTTATTGGTCCTTAGCCAATATCATAAAAAATATTTGATATGTATTTAAAAGACTGCGTGCGCCTACTCCCCCCCATTAAGGTTTTTTATTATTATTAAGGTATAGTTATATAAGGTATACTGTATAGTATTCAATAAATTAATGAGACCTTATTATATCTTTTTAGAATATTGGACTGAGTTGGAATAAAATAAAATACATTAATTAAGATACCTTTAGAGAGGGCCTCGATTTTTGAAACAACCGTGGCAAGATAGAACATACCTCCAACCCTCAGTTTTTACGCTTGTTATTTGTATCTTTATATTATTTTCGATTTATTATTTTATATATTTTTTATAATACCTTAACTTTTATGATACCTCTAAACAATTTATTCAAATTTATTTTTACACCTTTTTCTCGTTGATTAATTTTGTTTATTTTAATATATTGAAGACAAATAATTGTACCTTCAAAACACATAAAATTTCGAGCAAATTTTTTATTTTAGATTGAATTATAGCCAAATGCATAATAATAATACTATTATGATATAGTTCATTTCATCCAATTTTGTTTCTAAGATGATCCACTGGGTTAACAATAAACTCTATAAAAGTTTACTGGAAATATGGGACAGGACATCAGGGATGGTCAGCGGATGTGGCTATTATATTATATAATATAATAATAAAGCCAAGTGGGAAAAAGGTTGGAAAGAAATGGCATAAGATTGGGACAAAGTTGTGCCATGTTGGGGCAAAATGGAATTAGGATGGACAGAGTGACTTACAGATGGGACAAAGCTGTATGCGGTTGGGGAAAGCGGCATGAGGTTGGGGGAAAACGTCATGAGGTTGGGGAAAAGCGGCATGAGATTGGGAAAACGTGGTATGAGCTTGGTGCAAAGTGGCATAACTTTGGGGTAAAGTGGTATAAAGTTGGGAAAACTGGCATAAGCTCAATTTTTCATACGGCGAAACAGCTATGAGAGGGGCAGGGGGCTGTGTCAAGGTTGGACAGGGGATCAGTATTTACACAATTAATAAAAACTTTCTGAAATTAAGAATTGATAGAAAACACGACTGATTTTAAGGTGCATCACAAGGGTACAGTAAGCTCTTTAATTATAACGGAATAAAGCGGTCTAAATCAGGAATTTACTGTCCAAAAAAGTCTAC
>JAUMHM010000085.1:55970736-55984057 GCA_032362435.1 Melikaiella ostensackeni
CCCCCCCCCCCCCCCCCCCCCCCCCCCCCCCCCGAAAAATCTTCAAAATCGCGTTACGTAATTTATGGATGGCCCCTTATACCTCAGCATTCTTATAATATAGATTACTATATAGATTCCATACATAAGTTACAGATTTTCTTTTTTCTTTTAAATAAAATCTAAAATGAGATGGAGAAATGTGACCAAAGTGACCTTTTCCTTTAAAAAAAAAATAACTAGAAAGTGACTTCAAAAAAGTGACTCAAGTGAGTGTGTGGCAGTCCTGTATATAATCGAATGACCTCAATATGAATCCAATTTTTAGATCCAACCCCGGAGCTTACATTTATCACATTGATTGTAACGTACTGAATTAAAAAAGCCATTTGATGAACTACTTTGTTTGGAGGCGACAACAGTTAAAATTGCCATATTGAAATCCGTTAGGGAGGAATGAAGAAGCCGAAACAATTGACCGACTGGGTGCAATAACAGTGTTCTTACATTTTCAGAAGTTACTTGTTTTTCATGAAGTTATGTACAAAACAAATGAAATATAAGTGACTTCTAAAAAGGCAAAGACACCGTTATCGCACCCAACCACTCAATTGCATGATGTAGTTTATGAATCAGTCCTTAATAATTTCATAATAATTTATTTAATATTTTAAACTTGTATTGAAAATTATTCTGCCCTTGAACAGAAGAAACTAAGATTGATGTTGCTAGTCTAATAATAATTTTCGTCCACGTTTTCCGCTAACAAAGAAAGATTTTATGCAACTTTCAACTTCCGACCTTCAATTAATCTAATACGGCAAAACATCTTTTGTTTTCGATTTAAAATATTATACTTTAAAAAACGCATTAAACAACAGATAATAACTATAACTAATTACTAATAATTATTGTTGTTACTAACGGAAGGATAAAAACTTTCAGCTGAATAAAAATGCAAATTTTCCGGAGTTCTGGGTTGAAATCATGAACTTACTACGCTTTATGAATGTTTAACTCAGAATAACTACTACGATTAATAGAAAACAAGCAAATGTGATATAAAAACATTAAGGGACGTCCAGACCTCTGCATTCAGGCACAGATGGTCAGTGACCGTAATTTTCCAGATTTACCAAATTTCCTACCAAATTGACGATATTTACGGTAAATCGGGATTTAAAAGAAAAGTAAGAAAAATGCGATATTTATTTTATGCCTAAAAAAAAATTAATCAAGTGGAAGAGTGTATTTTAAAAAGAAAATCGCATGAAATATTATTGGATTATGAAAAAAGTGAAAGTGTTGATTCGTCAACAAACATAACCTCTTTCATGTTCGTAAGATACATAATCTACAAACATTTTCCTACTGTATAGCTACCTATTTTCAATATTTTGCGACCGATTTTTTTATAAAAAATGTGGCTGTGAAGTACGCTGTCCCCTATTTTCAGAATTTCCGGCATATATTTTCTGACAGCGTCAACGTGTCAATGTCCGTCGATAATGTCGATTTCTAGCTTTTCTAGAAACGTTTGTTAGCAAATCAACTCAAGTTGAAGAGGATATTCCTTAAAAACGACCTCAACATAATACTTTCACTTTTTTCCATGACATATTTGCATTACAATTAATTAAAAAAAACACAAAATTAAATTATATGGTTATTCATTTGCTCGCGACCCTTTAAATGTAAAAAAAAGCGATTTACCACTTTAACGCCCTATTGAGAATTCCGACGCCGGAAAAGATGTCGGATTTTGGGACGAGGTAAGGCCGGTCAGCGCCCATCTCTTTATGAAGGCGGAAAAATCTGCAAAGCCCCACAATTGTGAAAGAGATACACTGCCTTCCATCTCTTTTATTGTTACGGGGATTTTCACGTTTTTCCGCCTGCCTCCAGAGGTGTGCACACGCCATGAAAAACCGGAATAACTACAATCTAAATTCTGAAGTCCGTTAATTCATAACCTATAAATTTCCCACTAGAAAAAACTGTCTTTCTAACAAATTCTTCTTGAAAACTCGTAGGAAAAATAATATTTTTCTCATTTTTACAATGCTGAATGAATTTTTTATTTTACATCCTTTTTTATAGAAATAAACATCAATCGATTTTACACGCCAAAGAAGCTTTCCACAAGGCTCTGTACGGTGGTATCTGCGGCATGCACGCTCGACGATGCCAAAACATAAAATCGTCAAAAAGTTATAAAAAAAATTATAAATATACTGTTTAAGATAATCTGCTCCAGATTTCAGATCGATTATAACCTAATTTGGTGTAATTTACATAATATTTGAAGATATAGGGATTATTAAAAAGTGCACATTTTACCAAGGAGTTCAGCTTAATACCGACGTACGCATTTTTTCGGTGGAGTTTTAATCGCTTTAATTTAGTATACTATTAATAGAAGTACTCACTCGTCACTTTTCATCCTCCTCTGAAATCTTTGGAGAGATCACGGTTGTTCTCGATTCCGAATTTAGATCAGAAAACTCAAAATTGACTGGACGAAATGCACAAAGCCACGAAAAACCCGCAAAACATACGAGAGAGGAAGTAGAAGCGTCAAACAAGATGGCCGGCGGGGGTTTGACGCATCGGAAACTACGTGAGTAAAATTCACATCGTACGAAGCCCGGCATTTTTAATTTATAAGTATTTTAAGTTTTTTTTCTAGTAGGTACTTACATTTAAATTTAAAACGCAGTAAATTTTAACAACAAATAATGCTTGAGTAACAAAGAACGAATAAAATGAAAAGATGTTGGTATCTTTGATTTTTAGAAGCATTAATTAGTATTTCTTGAAAAGTTCAAATTCAATAGCCTTCAAAATTAAACAATTAGGAATGAAGAGATTTGAAGAAATAAAATATCCAATTTAAGCCTTACAAATTAAACCATTTTCGAATCAGGCATTCAAAATTCAATTGTTTCTAATTTCAAAATGTTCAAATGCTCTTATTAAAAATTGAACGTTTCAAAGACAATATCTTCCAAATCAGAATTTTTACTTGAGGTGCTTAAAATTAACTAAATTCTTGAACAATTGCTACGTGACATTTACAGAACATACAACATACAGAGTATTTTCAGATTTTAATTCTATCGTTACGTCACACACAGTCGATAATGTCAAATATAGTAGGCCGCTAGGTCATGTGCGGTGGAATCGAAACCATTATTTATATGAAGTTTTGGTGGAATATCGTTTTCATTGCATAAGTGGTGAGAAAATTAAAATTGTGCTATCATTTTGGTTTTCAACTTCATGTGACATTTTTAAACTCGTTTTCAGAAACTTTTTATATTGGCAATAGGGTACTGAAGAGGGCCCCTATTCGAGGCTGAAACGTTTGCCAAACTCATACTTATATAATTCATTGCATGTTATATCACATAATCATAAGACCCTATTGCCAATATAAAAAGTTTCTGAAAACGATTTTAATACTTGGGTCAATAAAAAACGACATCTTTCAATGAACCATTTTTTAAACTATTGATAAGTATGTTCTCCATTTGCGATTTCGCAATCCGACAGACAAAAATATAATGTAATATTGTTTTTTGAGAGATTTAAAAATCATGAATAGACCCAACAACAATTTTTGTGATTGAAAAGCAGAAAGATAGTACGAATTTCTCACCACTTATGCATTAAAACCGATATTTTACCGAAACTGCATATAAATAATGGTTTATATTACACCTTATTACACTCTCATACTATTTGACGTTATTTGCTGAGGGTGACGTAATGATAAAATACTCTATAAGAACAAATAATCGATTTTTGAATTCTGCGTCGAAAATAACTAGGTACTTCAAGTTGTGATGTCAGCTGGCAAGATGGCCGCACGCCGAGGGCTAAGTGATGAAGCAAACGTATACAAATTGCATGGGACGAAATTTTATTTCTTTAGTAATTTGGAAAAAAAAGATATTTCACTATTAGTGTAATTGAAAATTATTTTTTATTTTCTGAAAGCTATTTAATAATTAATAGAATTGTTACAAAAAAATTATAGATTTTATTATTTAATTGAATAGCTTTTGAAAAATAAAAAATATTATTTAGATATACTTATCGTGTAAAATCATTTTTTTCTAAGTTATTAAAAAAATAAAGTTTCGTCCCATGCAACTGGTGTTTTTCTTTGGCCCTCAGCGTTCAGACAACTTGAATTATTCTCTTAATCTCAAATACCTGTCATCTGGGCTGTCTGCTACTTCCGTTTTGCTAGCAGAAGATGCATCACAAAATCGACCAATAAGCTGCTTTTTTGCTCTTCTCTCATCTTCGGTGGGAATCGGGTCTGACGTATGTAACATTGTCCCCTGTGCACGTCTTTTTCACCAAAATTTGCTAAAAGAATGGCAGCCCAATGGATACGTCAAGTTGTAAGTAAATTCCGGTTCTTCGGAATCCTGCTCGTCAGTCGCAAATCCGCCTCCCACCCCGATCCCTATCTACGATAAAGGTTAGAAATTTGTACGTATTTTGGTTAAACATCCGTCTGCTTTTTCCTTCCAGGCTCCTGTTTCTCTCTTTCATATTTTCTTTCTCTTTTTGACTCTCTACAATTCAATCCTCTTCACTCTCTATTTTCTCTCCCTCCTTTTTACTCTCACCATATTCTGCTTGTGTTTAAAATCCCGAGAAGATACACGAACGGTTTTATTTTTCTATTTCCTTATTCTGTTTTAAACTTTAAACAGATTTCCCCAAAATTTGGAGTTGCTCGACTTTATAGCAGTAAAGTTCAGAAATGCACACTTATCCCTGGAGATGGAATCGGACCCGAAATTTCCGCAGCCGTTCAGAAGATCTTCGACGCTGCCAAGGTGAGATATTTTTATCTTTAGAGTTTAGACGGTTTTTTATATTACTCAAAGTCGATTCTGATTTGCTGCCGTTGCATTCCTCGAAAAGGGGTTTTTGCATTTTCAAATAGTTGAGATAATCGTGATTAATTTTTGACTTTGATTTAATTCATTTTTTTTTCAATTATTGGATATTGGTATTTGTGACAGGTTCTCATTCCTCATTTGTATTGTTGAAAAAATTTAATTCGAATATTGTAGTTGTTTTTTGCAAGGTGACCTAAAGTG
The DNA here is from genome assembly GCA_032362435.1 of Melikaiella ostensackeni. Taxonomy (NCBI): domain Eukaryota; kingdom Metazoa; phylum Arthropoda; class Insecta; order Hymenoptera; family Cynipidae; genus Melikaiella; species Melikaiella ostensackeni. Next base: position 55,975,842 of record JAUMHM010000085.1, read on the forward strand.
TCCTTGTGACATTTATTTTAATCTGACTCTTATACAAGTTGGTACAATTATAGAAAAATTCAATATCGAAAAATGTTCAAGTCTTCAAGGATTTTTCTGAAAAATCGAGCTGTATCGAAAGTAAAGTAGATTCTATTTATTTTAAGAAAAAGAGTCTTCCATAATCTAAACCAATATCTTTTAAAAATAACAGGTGCCCATAGAATGGGAGACAGTGGACGTGACCCCAGTTAGAGGAACAGATGGCAGATTCGGTATCCCGCAAGCGGCGATTGATTCCGTCAACAGGAACAAAATTGGCCTGAAAGGTCCTCTAATGACTCCAATAGGAAAAGGCCACAGATCTTTGAATCTCGCTCTCCGAAAGTAAGTAATTTTGTTTAATACTAATTAATAATCCAGAGATAGGTAATATTTGTAGTTAAATGATTCCATTAAGAGTATAACCAGATATTTTTGTGTTTAAAAAAACAAGATCACGGTCAGATAAACAATTTTTTTAAATTCAAAATGTTTCGATCATAACATATTATGATTGCCTGGGATTTCGAAAGGTTACAAGGGATTGCTTGACATTACATAGATTTCATGGAATATCATACGATTACAAGGGATTACACAACATTACATGGAATTACATGGGACTACGTAGATGACATTAAAATTAAATAAATGCAACTGAAAAAGAGATATTAAAATCACTTATAAAATAGCAGACTGTGTCTTGTATGCCAAATAATAAAGAATTAATATAGTAATATAATTGCTATTTAAAATTTGTTCTTTAGGTATTATGAGCACGAAAAAACAAGTCTCGGAATAAAAGATTCAAGTGTGCCTTCAAGAATTGCAATATTATTATTGATGGTATCATTTAAAAGAGAAAAGATTATTTTTCATGAAAAAATTTAAAGCTTTGTTACAACAATAATTTATCTTTAACGAATTTATTTTTGACCAAACTTTTTTTTCTTGTCGTTTCTTACCAAATTAAAAAAAGAATGATAAGATTTTAATGAATGATAGTTTGTTTTTTTGGGAAAAATATTCTCTACAACTTGATTTCATCCATTTTTTGGAAAAAAAAACAATTACCTATTATCAATTAATATAGTTATTTTTTCATAAATTTTTCTTTTTGAAAAATTATTTTCGAATGATTTAAGCCATTAAAGAATTTATTTTCAAAAATTGAACGAGGTCAAGTTGTACAACATCTTTTTCCCGAGAAAGTAAGCTATCATTGATTAAAATCGTATGATTTTTGAAAAAGACCCTGCTCGTTTCTTATGGAACGTTGTGTTATGAAAAATAATCGTTTCTCTTTTAAACGATATAAATTCAACACCAGTAATAACATTGCAATTCTTTAGAGTATAATTGAAATAATAATAATATGGATCATAAAAATGATATAATATAATGCAACATTTTTCATTAAAAATTTATTCTCTTATTTGAACTTGTCCTCAACTTTGATATTTTTGTTATCTTTTTGTTCTAAGCGTAAGATATATTTTCATTTTGATTGGTTTTTTGAAAGTAAGTTTATATTTATAGTGTCAAAATATTTCGTACTGTATTGCGTCTTCTGGACTCTGTGTAGAAAAAAATGGATAATAATTTTAATTGAGATTTTAATCCTCAATCATAAAATAATTTGAATATTACAGAAGTCGGGATTAGCTGACATGCAGTGGATCCTTTTAGTACGTACATACACAGATAGTTTTTCTACGTTTAATTTCGTGTTTACTAAAGATTTAAAAAGTTCATAAAATTTAATCTATTAATATACCAAAAGATTGCAGTGATTACACAAGATGACAGGGATGGGATTTCAAAAGAATACAAAGGATTACAGAGAATAACCGTGGATTACATAAGCTCACACGGGATTACAATTCTGTGTAAAACTATAAATATGCACATCAATTTGTTTGCAGATGCAAGTCTATTGAAGCCTCATTCATAATTCTTAAGTCTTTACCACCTTGATCTTGTACTACTAGCCTTCAGACTCTTATCTCTTGCGCAATAATTTCAGATTCGCCATAAATTAGACCGTCTGTTCTTATTCAATGATAATTTTACGCTTATTACCAGATTCTATTTATAGAATTTATAAAAAAAATACATCCTTACATCATCCCTATCCTTACATACCTCTTTTGCTTCCGTTACATCCATGCATCGTTTCATGCACGTTCTTGTATTTCTACGACTTAGAATATCCTTTTTCTTCAGCGTCTCATTCGCACATTTCAACGATTCTTTCTTCGGCCTACCTATGGGTACACTACCACTTACTTTACTTAAATATACTTGATTCGTTCAACGTTCTTCACTCATTCTCTCAACATGACCAAACCATCTCAGTAAAATTCTTCCACTCTTGTCAAACGATGTTTCTTGTACACCACATTCTTTGAGAACCCACTCATTACTGACATTGTCCATTAGCGTTTTCTTGATACGTCTAGGTCTCATTACCATACAACACTGTGGGCGCAAGCACAGAGTTATATATTGCAATTTTAGCTTTATTCGGTACATTTTCACTTCTAGAAATAGCTTGTACACTGCCGATAATTTGTCTACCCTCGTGTATACGTCTGGATATCTCTGCATCTATCTTTCCGTCAGCAGTAAATTTCAAAACGAATATTCAAACACGATAATTTTTGTTTTATTTGCATTAATCTTAAGATCCATGCTCTTCATGTTGGTATCCAGTCTGCTCATTATTCTCTGCAAATCGTCGACTGATTCTGCTGTAACAATCTTGTCACTGTCCCGAGATCAACACCTTCTGCGTCTTAAAGAGCCATTCTTAAACATTTGTCCAAGTATATATTGAACCTCCAGGAGGACATAATGCAGCCTTGCCTAACGCCCTGCTTAATATCAAACCAATCGCTCAGTTGTCCATTTACTCTTATTACTACCATTGTATATTACTTTTATTGCTCTTAGAACCCAGCCATTCACTCCATACTTTTTCAGAACATCCCAAAGTTTAGATCTATTCACCTTATTGAAAGATTTTTCTAGATCAACAAATGCACAGAAAACTCTTTTGTTTACTCTCAAACTCTTTTCTATGATCTGTCTCAAGCTAAATATCTAATCCGCACATGATCTCCCTGACATAAATCCACATTGAACTTCCCAGATCTTTTCCTTAGTTATTCCCATGACCTTCTCAATGAGCATTTTTGTAAATATTTTTCCCACGGTACTTAGTAAGCTAATCGCTCTATAATTAATACAGTTGCAATTATCACCCTTTCCCTTGTAGATTGAAACGATAATCGCCCTTCTCGAATCATTTGGAACTTCACCATACACAGCACACGTATTCATAAATTCGCTCAGACACACCAAAAAATATCCGCCACCACTCTTAAGCATTTCAGCGGGGATACCATCCATACCAGCAGCCTTACCATTCTTCAGCTTCTCAATCACGGATATAATGTCGCCGATATCGATTCATCTTCCGCTACCTACAACGGGATTGTCTAACGTATCCTCTTCAGTGTCACGATTATTATGCTCCATAGCTTGACCCCTATATAATTTTTTGAAAAAATCACTCATACAGTCTTTTAATTTGTCCGAATCCCATACCATTTCACCATCAGCTTTCTTAATTCCGACTACCTCAGTGCTAGTACTTCCTTTCCTAATCTTCTTAATCCATTCTCAAAATAATTTTTTATTTCCTTCAAAATCATTTTGCAATTTTCTTTATTTTCTTCCGCTTTGATTTTATCCTTGCTTTCTTCGACTAGTATCTTGGCTTTTCTGTTCTTATCCCTATAATCGTTTTCTAATCTAATCCTTTCCACAATTGTCAAAGTGGTTTCTGCAAATTCTCTATTCTAACTCGCGTCTGCTTCTGCTTATAATTAATTCTACTTCTCCTCCACCCTTGACCTAGACTCATTTTTGAAACTAACAGATAGTGATCCGGCCCGCACTCAGAGTCTGTCATGACCCTTGTATCCCTTACAAGCCCTCTCAGCCTCTCATTCGCTACGACAAAGTCACTCATACTGTGGCTTTCGCCTCTGCACCAAGTATACATGTGGATCTTTTTATGCCTGAAGCAAGTATTCGTAATAATCAAGCCTTTTTCGAAGCATAAGGTAATCAATTTATTCCCGTTACCGTTCGTTTTTGGGTCTTCGAAATGGCCCAGTACCCTGTCGGTACCTTCGCGTCGCACAAAAACCCAGCCATTCATATCTCCGAGTAAAATCATTCTTTCGCTAGGATCGCAAGTCCCTAGGATATCATTCAACGAGTCTCAGAAGGTATCTTTTACATCTCTCTTGTCACCAGCAACTGGAGCGTAGCACGCTATGATGAATAGTCTTCTGTTTCCTACTTTCATTCTAACTACTAGTAATCTAGGTGATACATATTCATACTTATTGACATGCTGTTTCGCTCTCTGATTCATAATCAGACCGACTCCTTGGGTACCATATGATTCATTATCTACTCCTGACCAAAGTTCGAGTCCGTTCTCTATGCTGCTTACTTCAGAGCCCTTCTTCTTTGTTTCCGGTACTCGCCAAATATCTAGCTTCCTTACGCACATTGCATTCCGTCATAGCTTTTTTATAAAATTGTATACAATTATTTGATAGGAATCATAACCAAGAAATACTTTAAAATGTCACCAAACTAATAGTTAATCATAAAGAGAACAACAAATTTACAAATTCTAATTTGTCTGCAAAATCTCTGATTTTCAGAGTAAAAATAGAGATTGAATTTTTGTAAAAGCCGACAATGGCAATGTAACTATAGCTGCAAAAGGTCGGACTATGACACGAGTGTTGTGTTCATGTTAAATAATACATTTCTTTCTAAAAAAGTAAATACAACTTTGGTACCTTCCGTTGAGGAGAAAGTTAATGAGATTGTCAAGAGATGGGAAAACAGAGCTTAAATCAATGATCAAATGGCATATCGGTTAAAATCGCGTGGATCAATAATAGCTAAAGCGTATGAGCTCCCTAAGGTTCATACGCCCACTCTAAAATGGAGACTTATTATGATAGAAGTTTAACTAAAACACCGATAGATGAAATGGTAATTGCAGTGAGAACGGTTTTCAACAACACCGTTTTTTCTTTCAATACCAATTATTATAAGCAAGTATCGGGTTGTCCAATGGGTACACCTCTGTCGCCAATAATATCAAATATAGTACTTGATTTCGTGGTAAAGAAAGCTTTATCTAAATTAAATTTTAAACAAGTTTTTTACAAAATATTTGTCGATGATGTGTTTAATATAATTCCCAGTGACAATATTGATGAGTTTGTGGAAGTTTTCAACAGTGTAGAAAACTCTATGCAATTTACTTTTGGAATTGAGGACAACACTTCAAATTTTATAGATTTATCTATCATCAAGATTGAAAGTGAAGGTGTAATCATGAATTGGTATAAAAAAACCAATATCATCTGGCCAATATTTTTATTTTTATTTTTATCAGCACTTTTGCCGAGAAATTGGTTTAATCAAAAATTTAATTTACAGATGTATTGAATTGAGTGATGTTAACTTTCGAAGCGAAAATTTAAAGTTTATTAAAGAGACGTTAAAATTGAATGATTATCCTCTACCGCTTATTGATGGGGTTGTTAAAGAAAGAATTCAGGAAATTCATAACTTTTGTAAAAACACTAAGAAACAAAAGTGGCTGGATGATCACAATAGAAATGACAAATCTTTAACTTTCCCATACTTTCAAGGATTATCTTGAAGACTTAGAGGTTATCTTAAAAAGTTTAATATAAATGTTTATGTCAGAAATAGTCGAGAAATAGAAAAAAATTTCAGTAATAAATAAGATAAGGATGCAAAAGAAAACTTATCTAATGTAGTTTACATGATTAAATGTACAGGTTGTAACAAAGTTTATTTTGGGGAAACCGGCAGGAAATTAAAGACACGCATAGCTGAGCTCAAAAGAGATTGTGTAAATGGTAACAATAAAACTGGTCTTTCGCAGCATGTTTGGACGAGTAGCCATTTTTCGATTTTGATTATAACAATATTAAAATACTAGCGAGAGAAAATATTACCTATAAACGTAAAATTCTGGAATCAATTTTTATAAAAAAATATTCTCGTCTTTGTGTAAACTTGCAAACTGGAAGATGGCATATCAATAATTATTACCAATGAATTTTAAATTGATGAAGTTCCTTTCTTTTAAATTTCAAGCTTTTTAGCTCGCTCATTAGGTGCCTTACGTTTAGAGTTTAATTTATCTGTGTTGTTGGTTATCTATTTGCTTGCTACGTACTCCAAGTTCCTATTCGTAGCTTGTAGTTTATCAAGCAGCTGTTTCCTTTTATATTTGCCCGTCGTAAATCAAAACCAGTACTTTAATGTTATGTTTGTTGCTGTCGTCGTTTTAGTACGTAGTTCATTAGACGATTTAGCCTCCACTTTTTACTCAGGAGGTTGAACGATGTAATTATATCTTGATTCGATGTGAAACCTGCATAATGAATTGATGTTACACGTCTCAGTAATTTTATATCACCTAACAAAGTTTTTTTATACTATGAAACAGGTAACTTTTCTCCGTAATATTATATCAAAAACGAAATACTGTATTAAGGTCTATCTAAATTATTTTCTACTGCCATTTAAACTGCGATTGTTTTTCAATTTTATTAATTGTTTTAAAGTTTTCTCTTATGTACTTAGTTTATCATATTAAATTTTTGTGATTTGAGTCAATTCTATCTTGAAAAAGACACAAAGCCGTGTCGAAACATCGGATTGTATGAATTTTGACACTTATGTCTATTTGTGAGATAAAAGTTCTCGTATTTATTTGGAACGGATGACCAGAAAAATTTTTCTTTTTCTTTTTTTTTTGAGAAATTATTTAAATCAGATATCACTATTCTTCTTATTTAGTGCAAATTAAAAAAAATTCTGTCGAAAATTCGATTCGCGCGTGTACTACCTTAAGGGCATGTCTAACAGGAGTCATGTGACCAAATGAATGCTCGATTTTTAAACTTTATTTTTGAAACGATTTACTCTTTTTTAAAATGAAATATCGCTCTGAAACTTTGGGAAATGCAAAAAGAAACAGTACCTCACGTTTGTTTACATCATTTGGGTGGAAATTTGGAAAAAAAATTTCTCGAAGAAATTAAAACTGGAGCAACGACAGAATTTTTTTACAAACAACTTATATCCACACGAAATGATATATCGAGTTGGAATTTTCGGAAATGACATAAACGGCACTAAGGAACGTTCTTATGGTCCTAACTATTTACACTTGAAAACAAAAATTTTAGTGAAAAACTAAATTTGAAGAATTACCGACCGTGCTGTAGTAACCGTGGACAGCATTCCATTCTCGCAACCGAGTTTTTTTGCGGTAGTGTGATTAGTTCGTGAAGACTTGTTTCAAAGCGAAGGAACAAGTGTTGCGCAATTGAAAGATTCCACGACTACTAAAATGACAACAAAATTCACAATGAGTATTTTTTTGTGCTATTTCATTTTTTGGCAAACATACATTTCCCAAATACTTAAGTTTTTGAAGAGAAAAGGCTTTTAAATTCACGCGACGATTTTTAAAATTTTCGACAGGAAGGCGAAAGTTACCATCTTGAAAGTATCATATTACACCTCAAGTATTTTGGACTAAACAGTCTGACACAAATCGTTGTCGAGGTCGGTTTGAATCGAAATGTAAAAAAGAAAAAAAAAGAAAAGGTCATACAAATCTTAAGATTTATTATAAATTACCTACACGTTTTGGAAATTTACGGAAGGATTCGGAAACTTATAGAAGCTTTGGGAAATCTATAGAATTTACAGAAACTTTATAAAATTGATGGAAACTTTGGGAAATCTATGGAAATTTACGGAAACTTTCAAAAATTGATGGAAGCTCAGGGACTTTCGAGAATTTTTGAAATATGATGAATCTTGCGCAAATATATATTTCTAAGAGTTTTACAAACTGACCTTTTAAAAGGAGAATTTAGGGAAGTTTAGGAGCTTGTTAATTTTTGATTCACCGTTGAGTGCTCTTGCAACATATGCATTGAATGATCTTTTCTCATCTTCGAGATAAAACTGCAGGAGACTGGTGCCCTCCTCAGTATACAACACAAACCGATCATAACTCCTTTGGTTCTGGCTTGGTTTTC
>JAUMHM010000085.1:55984157-55995170 GCA_032362435.1 Melikaiella ostensackeni
GGTTGGTACTCTATGACAAGCATACAGATTTTTTGTTTGTGGCGTCATCTCTGTGTCAGGCCGAAGACTTTTCAGCCAATGTAGTACATGGAAAGAATAAATAGATACTGACTGGAAAATTGAAACGTTGAAGTTACATATTCCTTATTATAAGCAGTTTATCACAAAACTTATTCCAGCAATTAATCTTTTAGTAACCTCGCTAATTGCAACAACTTGGTGCCTCTAAAATTGCATTTCTTGACTCACAAGAAAATGAGTCTGTTATGTTAAAAAATATTTATATATTTTATTTAAAAATTCCACATTGGAATATTTGGTAGTTTGAAACTGAATAAGATTGGCTTTCTCGTTCGTCAGGAATTAACTGTTGTAACCTGGAATTGACCATCTGGCAACCTTACCCAAGATAAGGTTCGAATACGAGGGGTCTCTCGGGAGCGATAAGCTGTGTAATGCCAGGCCTTACTTCACATAAACCTGATCACCTTCAACTTGTTAAAAGTGAAATCTCAGCGAAATATTGTCTTCAATTCTGCTTGTTTTAAAGTTATCTTCAACAATTTAGTTTCATTCTTTATGTTGTTTATGTCATATTTTATTGCAATCTGACAATAACATAATCCAATATCATCAGAATGCTTGGGTACAATGATATTTTTCAACAACATATTTTCGATATTATATCTCGAACAAAAATAATTAACTTTAACTACTTTTTTTATTTTCAAACGTATACATAAAACCCTGCATACAAAGAGACCTATATGAATGGATTCCAATTACACCTTGAGAAAATATCGGTATGGAACACACTTTCGACCCGAATCTTTTAATGACCGTTGTGATAGCTACCAAATTTTCTACAAATGCGAATATGTATTCCCAAATGGTTCAAATTTTTTTTATGAGGTTCGAGCTTCAACTTCAAGACGGGAAAATTTGTTCTATTATAAAAATATAACTTGTTCAAAATCGTTGACCGAATACAATTTATAAATTCAGACAGCTTACTATTCTAAAATTATGCATGTCAAAGTTTGTGAAATATCAGGATTTACCAAAAGTTCAATAATGACAAAATGTTTTTTATTGAAAATTTTGGATTACTGTTATATGAATTTATACAGATTGTCCTTCGAAAACTAATCGGAAAGGCTTTAAATGTAAATAATTACTTTGTACCAGAAGAGTACCTTTACGTTTATTTATGTGACATTTGATACAGCCATTATAATCACTGCGTAAATGGAAAAATGTTTTTGGATTACTGTTTCATGAATTTATACACATTTTCCTTTGAAACCTAATCGGAAAGGCTTCAAATGCGAATATTCACTTTGTACCAGAAGAGTACGCTTACGTTTGTTTATTATATGTGTCATTCGATACAGCTATTTATTGACTGCATGATTGAAAAAATGTTTTTTAGTGACAATTTTGGATTATTGTTTCATAATTTCATACACATTGTACTTCGAAAACTAATCGGAAAGGCTTCAAATTTGAATATTCACATTGGACCAGAAGAGTACGTTTACGTTTGTTTAGAACATGTGTCATTTGTTTCAAACATTAAAATCACTGTATGAATGAAGAAATGTTTTTGAATGACAATTTTGGATTTTTCTCTCATGAATTTATACACATTGTCAGGTTTGTTTATAATATGTGTCATTCGATACAGCTGCTATAGTTTCTGTATAAATGAATAAATGTTTTTAAATGTCAATTTAGGATTATTGTTTTATGAATGGATACACATCGTCCTGGGAAATCTAATCGGGAAGGCTTCGAATGTGAATGTTCGCTTTGCATCAGAGGAGTACCATCTGAATAAAATTCTACTTGTTGAAAAAGTATCAAATAAAGGATAAATGGCTCATATAATTCATATGACGGTATTGCTATTTTTAGGGTGATTATTTCAGTTTTCATTTAGTGTGTAATACTTTCCACACTTGTTCACCATTTATCAGTATAATGACTTCAAAAGTTTTTCTATACAGCTCGTACTGGTTTCTCACACTAATTACATAAGTTATGTCATAAAATTCAAATGGATAACTTATGCCATTGAAAATCCCTAGCTAGATCATGAATTTGGAAATGTTTAGTTTGCTCATAAGCATCACATTTTCAAGTGAATATACTATACGTTTGAAAGCGGTCCGATCTTTCAAGTTTTGTGCACTTGGAGAAAAATTGTATCAATACTATAGAAACTTTTTTCGTGGATGTACATGAAAATTTGGTTGCATCAGATAAATTTCGCTTGATTCAAGAACATGATGACAAATTTGTTGGTTGACTCTGCCATTTATTCCATCTACTCAAATATTTGCCTTAATCAACAACGCATATAATACCGATAGGCAAATGTTTTTTCATCATATATAAAGGATTTTCAATCGTCGTGCAAACAACAATTTTGTTGATTTGACCAAATCGTTCTCTAAGTGTTGAAACCTTATTTAATTCAATTTTCCAGCTATATCTGGAATGATCCATATTTATCTGGCTCAAAAACTTGAAAATTCCAGTATGGGTCGAAAGTTTAATTAAAAGATCTATAAACTTGAAATTCTGGAAACAAGTCTAGTGTACTCTGCAGATAGTAAATCCAAATCTATAGTCAATAGGTCTCGTGGGAACATAGCTTAATTTGAAGCTTATAGGATTTAAAAGCTTGAGTCAGCTTATAAACTTGAAATGTCTTAATTAGTTGAAAGTTACCAGTGGCTCGTAAACATAAGTCTTTGAAGTTTTATGGCCACTTAGTTCAATTGATTTTTGATAAAACTTAGGTAAAATATATTTTATGAAAACTTAAAATTTGAATAAAATTAAGCACAGTTCAACTTGTTCAATTTTGAGCTTATTTTATTTTTGCGAACCAATGAAAAATATCAAATGAAAAATTAATTAATTATTTTATTATTATTATTATTATTATTTATTTATTTATTTATTTATTATTATTTTATTATTATTATTTATTATTATTATTATTAGTTATTAAATTAAGCAAATATTTCAAAATTACCAGAAAACAAAGTACAAGAATTCAGAGCAAGATTTATGAGTTTATCAAATGATTCATTGAATAATGGTGCTCGACAAATTCTGTTAGAAAAAGAAATAGGCGGAGGATTATTTGAAGACAAACCTTTTGTACTCGTAAAATGTCATCCTGAATCACTGATTACTAAGGCTGATGAAGGGAGAATTACGGTTGCGATATTAATAGATGTTCATAATCAAAAAATGATACATATTTTGAATGGTAAAGATAGTTTTGCAGGTGTTCCGAATGATCCTACAAGAATGAATCAAAAAGGTCCATTTAAAATGTTTAAGAGATTAAGGCTTCAAAAATGTTTCGGAAACAATATCAAAAGGTGTGACATTGACACAAATCACACGAATCTATCTCTGGCCTATAGCCTGGTCAAAACTCTTGAAGAAGAATTTGCTTTACGACCGGTTATTCCGACACTTGGCTTACCCACGAGAAAATTAGAAGAACTTCTTACTAGAATTATTATCAAGGAATCAGTTAGCCCTTTCAGCAATATCAAATAAAAACAGTGCTAGACAGTGCTTAACTAATTGATAATATTAAAATTCAAATAAATCACATTTTTGTCTCCTTTAAACTAATAGCCATGTTTCCTAACATTCCATAAAAAAGATTTAAACTTGCTATTGAAAATAGACGGAATATGATCGAACTTCATAATAAGATTGCGAAAGAACAATTTCTTGATGCTATTGAATATGTCGTCAATTCTGTTTATTTCAAATTCAACGGTACTTTCTATAAACAAAAATTTGGAACTCTGATAGGCAAAGTCTTGTCCCCAATTACTGCTGAAATTATGATGGAAGATTTGGAAAATAAAGTCATCAACCAAATTAGTTTTTAATTGAACTTTCATGCAAGATATGTTGATGATTTTGTATTGTTTTTACATGCACAAAATGTAGATACCCTACTTAATGTATTTAATAGTATACATCCAAGATTGCAGTTTACTGTTGAAATTGAAATAGAAGGTAGATTGGATTTTCTTGATTTGACCTTAATAAGAACCATTATCTCATTACTTTTATTGATTAACATATGCATAACAGAATTGATAAAATTTAGAGTGTAGGCAATAATCAGAAGAAAAGAAGTGTACAAGATTACATTAAATTTTATACGGTTGTCCTACCATATTCTGGAAAAATGTCAAGTATCTTGAAATCAATGTTAGGAAAATTGGGCATACATAAGATATATGGAGTTCCATTCAAAAGCAACTTGATTGTGGAATTGGGTAAAGAGGAATGTGGGTAACTAGAAAAACAATGTGTAATTTACAAACTAAAATGTAGACAATGTGATACTGTTCATATAAAGCAAACAAGGTCACTAAGAGCAAGAAAAGATTAACATAAAAATAATTTGCATAGAAGTACAAGATATTACTTGGTTCTCACAAATCATAGACTTACACATGGACATGATTTTGACTGGTATGATGTTAGAATTTTGTATCATTGGAGAAATCCGAAAAAGAGAGAGATCATGGAAATGCTATTTTATGAAGAGAGAAGGTAACAAAGCTATTAATTCAGATATAGATCTTGCGAGATACAACAGAATCAGGGACGGAATCATTAATTGGATACAGTGACTTGAGTTTTGTTTCAAAATTTTGAATATATTATGTGTAAATCAATTTCCAATTGAAGAATAAAATAATCTGACTTTGGGATTCATTCAGAATAGAATAGAATACCAAAACAGTAATTGCTATCATTAATTTCTGTTTTATTTCCAGGAAATAATGATTTGCTGATTTGAAAATTCTTCATTTTCGTAACTGTTGTTTTCCTGTAAATTATCCCTGATAAGGATGTTTGAATTGGCTTTGAAACATGTTGATTTCCTTTTTCCCCCTTTTTTTTCTTTCTACTTTGTACATTCAATGTACTTTTGTCTCTAATTAGGCGAAAAGGAGGGTAGTCTTAAAGTCTGTTCTTCGGTTGTGAACTTTTTTGGTGTTCTTTTCTAGTACACAAGAAATTTTCATAAAAAAAGTAGATTTCATTTTGACTTTTGAGAAATTTTAAAAGAGAGACATTGAGGAAAGATTTGTTCCAATCTGCAGGATTGCCTATGAATACTTAAGATTTCTTTCATTGATTTTATTGATAATTAACTCAATTTACGAAAAGATATCTATTTCATTTAAACATTGTCCACAAATTTGAGAAAGTTAGTGATTTTCAAAAATATGTTTGTGAGTTTCGATTATTACCTTTTTCTATTTTGAAAAATGGAATAGTCTGAATAGATTGGTTCAGAATCAGCCTATAAAAAAGTTTTGTCCGCTTATCGTTGAAGTTCCCTTCGCACTCGCAGAACTTTAAAAAAAAGGTAAAAGAGGAAACTTGGATAGAAGGAAGGAACAAAAAGAAGAAGCAGCTAGTGCCTCTCCGTGATGAGGCACGAATCGTACCGCGTTGATTACCGCCTGGCACCTAAATTGAGTTTTTATTAAACTAATTGCAGGTACAAGCGAAGACCTCTTGCCTTTCCTCGGGTGTTCTTCCAAGTTCTGAGCCGTTATCGTCCTGAGCAGTGAAAAATTTCTTTCTCGCTGATCTCATTTTCATTTCACTTAAAATTAGATTTTTTCAATCTACCTATATAATGTTTTTACTCTCGTAACTGTAATTATTCGGAATCTGACTTGGGGTATGTTGATGAATCGTTGGAAACCTCAAGGCTTATTTGCTTAAACAACTCTCGGCTTAATCCACCTTCGTCAATGCTGCACCAATACCTATAAATTTCTCTCGCAGTCGTACATTAATTTACTCGAGTTCCGAGTTTCAAAGGAAGTCTCTATGGTTTCGTTGAGAGAAAACAGTACGTGGAAAGCACTGTTTAAAGTGGATTATTCAGATCCAGTAGTATGAAAGCCAATAAAGTGATTAGGCTTTTAGTAATAGGCTAGGGAGCGTCCATTTAGCACGTAAGTCTTTTTTTGGAGGGGGGCGGTCTAAAAAATCTTATTGTCGCGTCGTTCATAAAAGTAATGAAATTTGATTTCATATCCTAGGATACTTTTTATTTCCAAATTTAATTTACAATATTTCGAAACCTAATTTAGCCACAAAATTATGAGATTCCCCTAAAATACTATTTCAAAGAACATCTGCTGAATGTTTATCTGTTGATGAAGCCCGATCTTTGCATATAAGCTTCTAGTTATATTATCCTATCCGAAAGGAGAAAATTGGTTTCCAAAATTTATAGCTATAAGTCTTGGGAAAGGTTACTAGAGAAGAGTGATCATCATTTCCTCCACAGCTACCTGAGTTTTCTTCCCCTTCCAGTGCGCAAAGACGCTACCCCTCACTCGACTCGAAGCAGCACCTCGAGTCGGTGCACCCGAATTGAGCCAATGGTCAGGGTTTGACCTGAGCGTTGGAGGGCCCCCTTTATTTTCCACCCAAATTGAGCCAAATCTACCTGTCTCCCAATCACTTGTATATGACAAGGTGGTCCTCCTACTTGAGTATATACTATCCAATTATCCAATACCTTCATACAGAAGCGGCGAGAATAGAGTTACGGCGTCAAGTTGGCAAGCCAGTTCAAATAATCTTCAGCTCTAGTTGAAGTTACAATAAAGCAATAAAATGGTCTAATTCCATCTTTAGCAAATAAATAAAATCAAGTAAAATCTGTGCCATTTCGGCGAGTTTAAAAATATAGTCGTAAAAATAATGTATGTCACATACCTTCCCCTGACCAACGTCTCGTGAGGGCGGTAAAGCACCCTCATGACTGGTAATAGAAATAATGTAGGTCACATACATTTCTCCGTTTCATACCCTTTTGGCTCAATTCAGGACGACTGAAAACGACTACCAGACAGCTTGGCTCAATTCGGAACTAGAAAGGTGAGGGGGGTTGACCGTTGGGTCAAATTGAGAGTGGCGGGCGATCATCAATTCCTCCATAGGTACCTGCTATCTGTTCCCCTTCCAGTGCGCAACGATGCTACCCCTCACTCGACTCGAAGCAGCATCTCGAGCTGCTCTGCCTTTAATCTTGGGCCCCCTGCGGAAATTATGCCCTCGATGATCTCCTCGATAATCCCTTTGTTACCTAGCTTACCTATTCCCTGGGCTACTTCTATCTCAAAAATACTAATATGTCAAATAAAATCTGTACCATTTTGGCGAGTATGAAAATATAGTTGTAGAAATAATATAGGTCACGTACCTTCCCCTTTCCAATGTTTCATGAAAGGCGGGAAAGCACCTTTGTGACGGGTCACAGGAATAATGTAGGTCACATACCTACTCCTTTCCTACGTCTTGTTGGGGCGGGAAGGCACCCACGTGACTGCTCACAAAAATAATGGACTGAGGCGATAAATTTGTGGTATATAAGAGACGTATTTTTTTAGAGCTACAACTTTTATCTAAAACTTTTTCTTCCCGAACCAATATTCATCGAAATAGAGCGAAAAAAATGAGAAAATACATTGAAGGCGGAGCTGCTCGAGATGCTGCTTCGAGTCGAGTGAGGGGAAGCGTCGTTGCACACTGGAAGAGGGAGAGATGGCAGTTATGTATGAAGAAATTGATGACTGCTCCTAGATAAGATTTTCTCTTGAGCCCTTTGTTACGGTACTCCTCTAAAAGGTACAGAGGTCTTAATTATCACACCGTAGCTTCTATTTTTATGATAATCTTGTCTGGGTGAAAATGTGCAAACTAGACAAGCTAAATGTAGAGAACGGCTGTAATTGGGCATGGCCGACATTTTCCCACTTCAAATTATTTTTTTCCAATGGAAACTGTCATCCCTTCCAAAGATATTTTGTAAGTGCATTCTGCACCTTCGATTTCTTTCAAGTATTCGAGTTGAGTCCGTCGCTTATTTATTCACACTTTGTATATTTCAAGAAATAAATTTTTCAAGACAAGATAACGTCTATCGTTTTTTAATATTTTATAACAATAGATAATATCAACTGTTGATACTACACTCAATTCTCGATTCAGCGCGGGTCTCGGGCATGTCTTACTTCGTATTTGTATTTTGTACAAACGGAGATTTATGTTATCATGAAGAATGGACCTGTTTTGATAATGAAAACTAATTAATCAATAAAAAGAGAACTTTCCGCGAATATTTAAAAATAAATGTGAGATATGTACGCGAGTGTGCGAGCTGCCCGCTTTGTCGCTACGGTACTGAGTGATTGCTTCAAGGACGCCGCGTATCTTCCCCTTTCCCCCGGGCTCCCTCGTCCACGAGTTCGAGCTGGCAGAATTCTAGGGACGCAGGAAGAGGAGGCGCGGTATATCGAGGGTTGAGTGTAATTAGACAAATATTTGACGATCATTCGCAATGAGAAATAATTCTCATACATAAATGATATACAATAGATATCATTACCGAGGTCAGTTCATTATATTTGTCAACTTTTTACACTTACGAATCCTCACTTGCCTTTTCCCACCCCCGAGTCCATAATTGTTCTTACGCAAGTTTCAATTGCATGATTTAATTCATGGCAACTTCTCGCTTCGGGTTGATCCAAATCCGTCAAAAAATCTGTCAAGGCGATCTACTGGTTACATGGTAATTTCATTATTCACCTCTGACGTCACTTTTCACTCCCTAGGAAGTAAAAAGTACTTTTTTCTCCCGAGGGATTTTTTAGTAGAACTTCAGCCTCACTTCATAGGCATTGAAAAGAGCTAAATTCATGCATGTGTTACGCATCCAATGAATATGAGTCGAAGAGCTAACCATTCTGGAATTCTGTTGTACATCTTTCATGCGATCTCCTGGAACACCTGGAAATCTTCAATAACCTTTGAAATAATTCAGTGAATTATTTTAAATATTTTGTAGAACCCTTGAAATTTTTCCAATCATGTGAAAGTTCTTCTAAATCTTTTGAGTTGCATGGATATCGTACGTAATCTCTTGAAATAAATTTGAAGTGATTGAGCTATATGGAAATCCCTTCAAATCTCTGAAAATAGGTAAAAATCCTTAAAATTACGTGAAATGTTTCGAAATATTACGAGATCCCTTGAAATCGTTGGAATCCCTCTAAAATTCATTGAAATCTTTCAAATCCGTGGATATCTTTCCGTAACTTTCGAAATCACTTAAAGTACTTTGAAATACATTTAAATATTTTAATATCAATAAAACTTCCTCGAAAACCCTCAAAATCCTTTATAACATTCGGCAATCCTTTGAAATTCCATTCAATATGGAAAATCTTACGAAATTTTCTGAAATCATGGATATACTTTTGGATACTTCGAAATATTATGAAATCCTTTGAAATTTCCTGAAATCACCGAAACTGCTTCAAATCTCTTGAAATGTTTCAGATTTACTTAAAATTCTTCGAAATCTTCGCAAATCTTTTAAAATCTTCTAAATTCAATCAAAATCCTCGGACAACCTTTAAAATTGCATGAAAATACTAATCTCTTAAATCACTTGAAATCTTTTAAAATCCGTAGAAAACCCTCAAAATCTCTAAAATTCGGTTAAAATCCTTGAGATTCCGTGAAATCATCGAATCTGTGAAAATTCCGCGAAATCTCTTGAAATATTTTGAAACTCCTTCAAATTCCTCCAAATCTTTGAAATCCAATTAAAATCCCCTGACATGCTTGAAAATTCGTGAAAAAAACTTTCGTATTTCTTGAAATCCTCGAAAATTCTTCGAATTTGATATCGTACATAATCTCCTAAAATCCCCATAAAACGATTGAGCTTCCAGAAAACCCCTCAAAATCTCTAAAAAACAATTAAAATCCTTGGAATTTCTTGAAGTATTTTGAATTACTACGTGATCCCTTTTAATCTTCAAAATTCCTTAGAAGTTTATTGAACTCCTTTAAGTTCATGGGAATCTTTCCAGTTCTCTTGAAATTCCTTAAAAAAATTTAAAATCCATTAAAATCTTTTGAAAGCCATAAGAATTTCTCGAAATCCCTTAAAATCCTTTACAATATTTGGAAATCTTTCGAATTTTCGTTTAATCTTTTGAAATCTAACGAAATCATCTAAAATCCGTCGATTAACTTTGGAATCTTTCGAAATCCCGTGAAATCTTATGAACTTCCTGCAAATCCCTTCAAATTTTCGAAATCCCATTAAAGTACAATTAAAAAATTTCTTGAAATCCTTTAAAATTCTTTCAAATTCTTGAATTCTTTCCAAATACTTCGAAATCTTTTGAAATTCCTTAAAATCCTTTATAATCCGCAAACAATTTTCTTGATTCCTTAAAATCCCTCAATAAGCTTAAAAATCCGTCGAAATCCTTCGGCACCTCTTAAAATTCCGCATAAAATATCTTGAAATCTGATCAAACTCCTTGAAATCGTTTGGAATGCCCTAAAGCTTTTTTAATCCATTAAAATCTCATGAAATCCCTGAAAAGATTTGGAGATCTCGTTAGATTCCGTGAAAATGTAATTCTTCGAAACACTTTTTCGTTCTTTGAAATACCTTGAAAATCCCTTGAAATCTGTTGAAAATCTTTCAGATCACTGGAAATTCTTTAATTCTTTTTAAATTCCCTGATAATCTTTCGAAGTCTCGTTTACAGAGAAAACGTCTGAGAGTAGAGGTTTTCTCCGATCCAATGATTTTCTCTATCTTGACCTTCAATTGACCTTAATCCTGACCTGATGGGGTCAAACTGACCCCTGAATCGGATTCAGCGACCCCAAAAAAGTATATTTATGGTGGTTTAGCTCGGGTTACAGAAAACTTTTTTTGTGGGGCTGTGTAATTAATATATTAAGTAAAAATATAAAATATTACATAAGAAGGTGGAGGGTCTCGAAAATCTCACGAAACTTCACAACATGTGGGGGGAAGTAGATAGTCTAAAATTTCAAAAATCATCCTTAGGTAATTAATTGACGTTCCTGTCGTACTTTCCTACTCAAATT
>JAUMHM010000085.1:56000157-56010768 GCA_032362435.1 Melikaiella ostensackeni
GAACATTTATTATTCAACAAATTTAAACTCAAAATGACAATGTTACAATTTATGACAATTTACAACGATACAAGTGAAAGGTTTAATTTTTAAAATACTTAAAAGTTTAATTATGCTAAGAATGTTGAAAATGAAATAATTCATAATATAATCAAACACACGCTAAGTGCGCATGAAATTTGCTGTATTCATATGAAGAGTTATAAGGAAGTATTTAAATTTAAGAAAACGATAAGGTTTCCAATCAAAAAAATTTCACATTTCTTTAAAGTGTTTTTTTTAACTATATCGATATAAATATTTATAGATAGAGTTATAATATAGATATTTATCTTTTTCTTTTCCTTTCTTATTCTGATAGAACTTTTCGTCCTTTTTCGAAATCCGCCGGAAAAGTTCTATTAGAATTATAATAATAGTATTAATATCAATATCCTATAGACCTATACACCTGAAAAGACATATCCTCAAAATCGACGCCTATAAAAAATTAAGAATCGCACGAAACATAAGAATCGCCAATTCCTTCAATTTTATTTCTCTCAAATGCGGATTGAGGTATAAATAGAAGACCGCCGAGGTTTTCCAAACCGGCAATTGTGAATCTTCGAGTTTTTGGATTCAGAAGTGGAGAAGCCGGTTGCGCGCGCAACCACAGTCATGTGCTAAGGTCTCCTAATTTTTTCACACGGACACAAAGCTTTAATTGTGTGCGAGTGCATCTCGTTTCCAATCTGGGATCACTGGTTCAAAATTCATAGGAATTGTCTATTTTGGTTCACTGGACTCAAAACTTTGCGGGACGTGGGGGAGGAGGTTGTACAGAGTTCAAGACCCTAATCCTTTGAAAAAAAAAAGTTTCGGCGGACCAGACTAGTCATCTCTTATATTTTTTAAGCTGCTGCATACGTATCCAGGAACATAACTACCAAATTTGGACGCGTTTCCTTTATAACCTCAAAAAACACACATTGGAAAAGGCACTTTGCTGGAATAAATCCTTTCTCTAATCCAGGGACTTCGCCGGAATAAATCCGTTGCCCACCGTCACCGCGTGGAGGTGCCCTGGTTGCAGATAGAAGACATGCTCTGGCCACTGTGATTTTGGACGTCAGTTGTGTAAGTTTTCAACTTCTGTAGCCTCATGTAGAGAAAACTGCTTTTCCAATGTGTGTTTTTTGAGGTTATGAAAAAAAGGCGTCCAAATTTGGTAATTCTGTTTCTGAATACGTATGCAGCAGCTTAAAAAATATAAGAGATGACTAGTGTGGTCCTCCGAAACTTTTTTTATTGTCAAAGGAGTAGGGTCTTGAACTCTGTACAGCAGGGCTAAGCAGGAGTCAGTCATTGACCAGTTTTCAGTCCAGTCAACCAAAATAGACAATTCCTATGTAATTTGAACTGCTGATTCTGCGTTTCCGATCAGAATTGCAAAACAAGCTCGTATTTTTTCATGACATGTTTTATATCATGAAAAATAAAAAAAAGATAAGTTTCTGAGGTTAAAAAAAAACAAAAGCTAATTTTCTAATTCCGACCTCGGATTCGGCTTCAGCGACACAAAATCCACTAGAATTGACTAGTCTGGTCAACCAGAACATCCACATTGTGTCGGTGGAATATTAGGGTCTTTAACTCTGTACAACTCCCTCCCGCCTCGCAAAGTGGTTGGCCCAGCGGACCAAACTAGACAATTTCTATATATTTTTTGCCGCTGAATCTTAATTCACGGTCATGATTGCAAAACCAACTCGCGTTTTTTTATAACATGTTTTTAATTATGAAGAAATATGTTTTTTGAGGTTAGAAAAAAACAGGACCTGTTGGCGAAATTCCGACCACGGATTCGGATTCAGCGGCACAAAATCCATTGGAATTGTCTAGTCCAGTCCGTCGGAACTCCTACTTTTTTCTGTAGGGCTGTGCAATTAACGATTACGTTAAAAAATGAGGAAAAATCAAATTGTGCTTATTTTGGTTGAAATATTGACTTTACAGCAAAAAGCTTCTCACAAAAGTTGAACTACTTCCAGAGGAGCATCTTTTTTCATGAATAAAATTTTTTGATAAAAGTGATCAATTTCAAGAAAACATTGTTTAAAGAAATGAAAAAATTCAGAACTAGAATAGAAACTTGTTTTTCTTTATAGCAAGCATTTTTATCAAAAAAATGCAAGAAATAAAAGATACTCCTTTAGGGTTTGCTTCAACTTTTATGGAAAACATTTTATTCAAATGTTTATATTGAACAATTTAATGCTCATTTTTGAATGCGCATACTATGACGTGCTATACCTTTCAGAGATTTTCTATCAAATTTCCTGGAAATTTGTGCACCCATAGTGTGACGCCTTATCAAAAAATTAGCATTAGCTATTTTGAGATGAAATAATTATTATTTCTGCTGTGAACAATAATAAGCAGAGTCTCGTTTTCATCTTCTAATAATCACAGAGACTTGTAATGAAGCTGAATAATCTTCATGAAAATTGAATAATAAAATGGCTTCATTTGGAAATTTCTATTGCTTATTCTTTGCTGATTACTAAAGTTTATTTTTTTGGCTGAAATGTAATGGATCCTTGAAACTGCTACAAAGGACAATTGTTCGCAAGTCACATGGCCTCTCCATGAACCATCCCAAATTTTTACTACGCCAAAGGCGTAAAAGCGTCGGTCTTGAAAGGGGATGTCGCATCTCCAGCAAGAAAGGACAGCACCCTGCAGGACCGATAAGTCTACGCCTTTGGCGTAGAAAAAATATAGGACGATTTGTGGAAAGCCCATACCGCTTCCGGAAAACTATCCTTTGTAACATATGGTAGTCTAGGCGCCATACCCAGTCCTGTCGGATCGGCTGTTTCAACATATTTTCCCTCCGACGAATATTTATGGCACAGAAGCAACCAATAGGCCAAAAAATTGGAAGAAAATTCTGTCTGCAATATCTTTAAGAATAGCATCTAAAAGAGAAATATTTTTTCTCAGTTCTGAAAATAACAACTAAAATACACATTTTTCATAACAAACACTATTTCTCTAAAGTTAATAATTTCCTAGCAAAATGGTTTTTTATTGGGGGAAATTCTACGGTGTGATAATAAATAGTCATTTTTTTTAATCAAAGACATCTTAGAGACAACATTTTTGCACAAATGTATAGGGTAAGAGCACCATTTATTGGCACTACGCCAGTTATTGGCACCCACTCTAATTTTCTTTAAATTTTGAAAAAATGTGAACATTTATCGTACTTTACTGATATTATTTTAATTCTACTATTATTTGTACGTCTAACGATATATATACAACTGATACAAAATAATGTCAAATTTAGTTGCCAAATGTTCAATTCACTTTAATACTTAGGTTGTCAAGAATTTATCTAGTCTAGTAATTGTCACCCCGGTGCCAATAACTAGACCATGCAATTCTGGAATGGTTTTATTCGTTGGCACCCCTGTCTCGTCAGCAAAAAGTAAGGTTATGTAACCAAGTGTAAAGACGAAAATCTTGTGATGGCAAGGACAAAGGGCAAGGAGTATTTTGTATATATTTTCGGCAAGAAAATTAAAATTGATGGACCCATAGAAATAAAGTAAGTTATTCGAATATGATTCACACGAATCATTATAACATAGGTAGAAGTAGAAGTAGCTTAATGCAATAATATAAAGCTAAAATTTATACGCCGGTAAATGTAACCTCCAAAATTTTATTACTATCATTTATATAATTATTCTTTTTAGGTATAAGTAGATATTGTTTTTATTTACTTACAAATGGAATTTAATTATTTTTATACATTGAATTGATTATATTACCAAAATTTTTTATTCCTTTCCTGAACGATTCATTTTCATGAAATTTTGGCAAGATATCATAGTTTGAAATTTTTCTTTATTTTTCTAATTTGAAGTATAAAATGAGTAACATGTATAAATATTTTTTGTTTGATTTTGTTTAGAATGCCTTACATAAAAAATTCGTATACTGAGGAAGACATGTCAAAAGCTTTAACTGCTGTCAGAGATAGTGGAATGTCTAAAAAGCAAGCTGCTGCAACTTTTGGGATTCCGAGGTCCAGTATTCAATTTCGATCAAGCGGAAAATTCTTGAAAGCAACTTGTGGACCAGATCTAGTGCTCACAGCTGAGGAAGAAAACAAGTTGGCCTAGACTGGGTTCTAGACTTGGTCTAGGTTGGGTTCTATACTGCTACCGCAAAAGGTTTCCTGTTAGAAAAGAAGAATTACAATCTAGCGTACAGAAGTTTCTGCAAAATTCACCGAGGGCAAATCCATTCAACAATAATCGTCCTGGTAATACCTGGTATCATGCGTTCTTAAAACGTCATCTATTTTCAACAGAAAGAAAACCAGAAGGCGTTGCTTTTGCCAGCGCTGTCGTGAATAAGGAGAATATTCGAAACTGGTTTGAAGAAACAAAAGATTATTTTGTAGAAAGCGATCTTTGTGAAGTACTAAATGATGGGAGAAGAATACTAAATGGCGACGAAACATTTTTTAACTTATGCGCGAAAACGAAAATTGTTTTAGCTCCTTTAGGTTGTCGAAACGTTTATAAAATCGAAAACGGAAATTATAAGTTAAATATCACAGTACTAATGACATTTTCAGCTGCTGGCGAAGTGACGCCTCGGCAAGTCGTGTATCCTTACACTCGATTACCTTCGGCTGTATGTAATCCGTACCTGGGGATTGGGGTGTTAGCACAAGCGACAATGGTTGGATGAAGGAGGGAATTTTTTTACGATTACATTAAAAATGTTCTGTATCCGCACTTAGTTAAATCTAACGTTCCTTTCCCGGTTATCATGTTTGTGGACGGTCACACCACGCACAAGACACTTCATTCAAGCGAATTGTACGCAGCTGTAAAAATTGAACTTATTTGTTTATATCCGAATGCAACACGTTTGCTGCAACCTGCCGATATAGCAGCATTGAAACCCATGGAAGTATTCAGGATGTAGTGTTTGTTAGAGTGGAGAAGAGGAAATCCTTCAGTTTCTCTCACATGTGAAAAATTTGCTCCAATCTTATTAAAAGTAATTGATAAAATTTCTAGCACACCAAACACAATCGTTAATGGTTTCAGAGCATGCGGGCTATTTCCGTAGAATCCGGACGCAATCGATTATTCTAAATGTTTAGGAAAAAGTTCAAAGACAAATGTCTATGAAAGACCAGTAGGTACAAGTCTTCTGTCTGAAAACTTTGAGCAAATTGTAGGTGAAGGTATGATAAAGAAATTCGAATGTGTGCAAGGAAATGTCCAAAAACCTGATCATTTTTGGATTTTGTATTCAGTTTGGCTTGAATACAAAAGAATACATAAAACAAGACAGTCGAAGGTCATCGATAGCAGAAGTATTACGCCAGAAGAGTGTGCAAATTTTTTTTTCCCAGAGGAATCTTAGTGCAATTGATGTAGAGAACGTCGATATAAATAAACTAGAAATCATACATGTTTCGGATGAAAGATCTGTGGAAAGTTTAAAGCGTGATATTTCTTCTCAAATTGAATCAAATGATAAACATGCACAAAAAGAGGCACACGCAATTAGTTCGAATATTTTCTCAGCTGACAACTCTGGTATTGATTCAAATTACTTTGACCATCCCTCTGCTTCATATGTCAATCCGTCTGAATTTTTCTGGAGTGATCCCCATGCGTATGTAAACGGCAAAGAAATATACACAAATACACCTGCGAATTCTTGTAATTTGAAATCAAGCAATAATAAGGCTAACCTATTTGTAGAAGTAGATTCATCGAATGATCTCTCGTCGTCTAAGCACACTGCATTTAATTTATCTACAAAAGACGTTATTATAAATGTACCGGAAACACATGATGATGAGTGTAATTTAGAAATAGTGAAGAATCCTTTACACGATCCTCCTGTTATGACTAGTCCTTTGATGAAAAATACTTGTGTTAATAAGCTAGAGTCTAATTCTAAGATTGTAGTTTTAAACACTAGTCATACGACGTTCGATAATGATAAGACTGATTCATGTGTAAAACAAGATAGCCTAAATGTTACTATGAATGCAAAACAATCTTGTACTTTAAGTAACAACACAGGTTTATGCAATGAGATTTTAAATAGTACTCGTACATGTGAAGCGAATATTTCGCCTGTTGGGCACGCCGATCTTTGTAAGAAGAACGATTCAGATGTAGCTAATAAAATTATTTAAAACGCGGAACGATATTCAGAAAAAGAAAAAATCCAACATTTCTTGCCATATCCTGCAACAACAAAACGTGAAGGTAAACAGATGAAAGAAAAACCATTTTATGCATTAACTGCACAAGCCTGGAGAGATGAAAACTTAAGAAAAATAAAGTTAAAGGAAGATGCAATTAAAGCCATAGAAGATAAAAAGAATGCTCGGAAAAAAAGGAATAGAAGAAAAAGCTAAAGAAGAGGAAAAGCGCAAACGATTAGAAACAAAAGATGCTAATGTAACAAAAAAGAAATGTAAGAAAATTAGAGGAAACGAAAATCAACCAATAGACAATAGAGCGATTCATAATCAGATTGTAGGTGTTCAAAAGAAACGAGGTCGGCCACCAGAAATGAGCACTAAATAAGTATAACTTGCAATTCCTATTCTTAGGAATTATCTTTTGATTTTATAAGACAATTCTTCATGAAACAATATTATATTAATATTCTTAATATGTAAATTGAGGAATAATGTCTTAAAAATATATCGTATTCGTGAATTTTTATTGAAAGCCTTATATACACTTTTACATTATATAAAATTATGCAAATATAAATTTAGGGTTACCAATAGAAATAATATTAAATATGTCTCAGATGGAGAATTTTCTTCTTAATCAATGCTTTAATGTGACTGATGAAATATTAAGAGGTTAGGTGAGTGCAGTGCCAAGCACTGAAGACGGGGGTGCCAATAACCGGGATTAGCAGTGCCAATCACTGAAGTTTTAGAACTATATACTTACTTTTACTAATTTTTCAAGTTTTTGTCATTCTTATATTAATTGAACATTCCAGTGTATGTATAATTATAACTATTTAAGATTTCAAGATTTTATGTGTACATCTATTTCGAAAAGTCTAAATATCCTCTTGAGGTGCAAATAACTTATGCTGTAACGCTAGTTGCCGCTACGAGACAGAAAGTTCCTGTGAAATTATAGTAAAATTATTTAATTTAAGCAACGAGGCATGAATAATTAATTACGGGTTTTCAAATACGAATAACTTTGCAATAAAAAGTTATAATTGTTTCAAATTTAGCATGTTGATTCTCTAAAGTACCACTAAAACAATGATGTAAATAAAAAATTGTTTATATAAAAATATTAGCCTACAGAAACCTTCATTTTAATAACTGTCAACATTCCTTTTCTTGAAAGAGCTTGACAACAGGGCTACAAATGATATCGTGAACTTGGAAGATTGCTAACGACCGGCCAGGTCAAAAATCGGTGGAGTAGAATCGTAGTAGATACCGAGCAAGGGTGTCACTATGTATAGTAATATCTCTAAATTATTTATTATTCGCCTAATATATTTTTTAGCAAAGTACAGAAGAAGATGTGCTAGTTTTTAGGCAGTTATTACATTATAGATGTAACATTTTTTATTCGAAATTGTCCCAATTGAAGTAGTTAACAAACAAAAATTGACGAAGACGAATAAAGTGAGACTCTTTAAGAAGTAAAACGCAGCAAATGTTATATCAGATTTTTTCTGTGCATGAAGAGTAATCAGTACAATAATTGGACACTTAGATTTTCGTTTTCAAAAGTACAGTGAACTGTACCTCAGCCATTAAATTTATCCATTAAACTGCATAATGGTTAGCTGGAGCCAAACATTGTTCGTTGATATTATTTCCCCTTATCAATTGCAAGGAAAAGTGTCGAACAATCATTTACATAAATTTATTTACAATTATGAACTAATTATTATTATTATACAGTACTGGCCAGAATTGCCAGTCCACTAAAAAAATTGTTTTAAAAACATGCCTCTCCTTTTCGTGGATATCATAGCGTGAAATGAGGTTAAAAAGATTTTTAAAAAACCGTTGGAAAGCTTATTGAATTTCGCCTCGACGGAGCTCTACTTGAAGTATGTTTGATGAATAAGGATCGAGAAAGCATGTAAGAAAGACCGACTTATTTTCCATTTTGACCAATTTTCGATTATCAACTTCCACTTTCTACATGCTTCAGGGAAGAGAATGAAAAAATTAAACTTTCCTTAATTCAAGTCTTAAATCTCGTCCTTAGAATGAGACCAAGCACATGATAAAATATTTACCGGTTCTCGTATTATCATAAGAAATGTGAAAGAGTGCCCAAGATGTCGCGTCGGTCGAGTGGTGATCGCAGTCTTCCGTCTCTTGTTTCCCATGAGTCAACAAAAGACAAAACATCGTTTGTCGCGCGACTAATCGATTTTCGTCTTGGGAATACTTTCACATTTTTCATGATAATTCGAGAATCGGTAAATATTTTATTATATTTTTGGTCTCACTTGAAATAGGACATTGTAGACTTTAATTTAGGGAAGTTTCGATTTTTGTATAGACATTGAAGCATGCAGAAAGTGGAAGTTGATAATCGGAAATTGTTCAACAACGAAAAATAGGTCGGTCTTTCTCATATGGTCTTTCGTCCCCTGAGATAAGTGCACCAGTTTGTGGCCCTGTACCAGTTTGTGGCCTCTTTGACATATTTTTATCAATTGAAGCAACCGGTAATGAAAAATGATGCAATAATCAACACCTATAGCATCTTTATACCATGAGGAACCGAAATAATTGAATTCTGGATATGGAAAAAGAGTATTTTCAAATTAACCCGCGAGTTTATATTCGACTCTTATCGACAGCGCAGTCATCGCCATGAAATTGGCTCGAGCTTTCTACGCATTGCTTTCACAACATTTTGTTGTTTTTGCTAGATTGTCTACTATGGTTTCTCATAACAAAGTATGGAAAAATTCGAGAGTATAGTCGTAGGCTGCAAAATAGAGAATTGGTGCCACAAACTGGTGCAGTCATGGGCTGGAAACTGGTACAGTGTGCCACAAACTAGTGCAGTGACACGGTTCACGAAAGAAATCCAAGTTTAATATGGAAATTACTTTTTATCACAAATAAGAATGATTCAAATAACAAAAATGTACTAGAAATGCTATAAAATTTATTTAAAAAGTCTAGCTCGCGTTAAAATTCTTTTATTCACTATAGAAGAACGATAAAATTAGTAGAGGGACACAAACTGGTACATTTACCTTATTTATCAAAAATACTTCAAGTAGGACTCAATCGACGCGAAATTTGATAACCTTTTTAACGGTTTTTCATATATTTTTCTGACCTCATTTCTCGTTAAGATAACTACGAAAAAAGAGAGGTAAGTATTTCATAGGATTTTTTTAGTGGCTTGTAAATTATGGCTGGTACTGTAATATAATGATAGTATAATAAATATAATAATAATAATAATTATTATTATTATTGAAATTATGTTCACACTCTATAGGAAGTTTATGATCTGCCATGATTTTCTGCAAAAATATTATGTAGTCAACTACTTTTCAGATATGTAGTGTGATCAATCATTACGTTTTCCTTTTATTTACGGTCACAATGATTGACGACCTATTCATCGACATGAGAATATAATTTTAAGCTTGGAATACTACTCAAAATTTTATAGTAAAATCAATCGTGAACATTAAAAAAAATCTGTCCTTCGCTCGCAAGTTTAAGCGCGCCTAGGGCGCGCGTCTGTCGGACATCGCGCTTTGCGCTCGGATATTTATTCTTTGCATTCGGAAATCTTGAATGAAAATTTAGCAAAAACATCTCTTTTAGATCCCAGTTTTTTTATGTATCTCTATACACTGAATTTTCTACGTGATGAATTATAGTTAAAGGTCAGAGTGCTCAAAGCTCTGTAGGCTTTGAGGTACACATTGTCATCGTGAAACTCGCGCTTCGCGCTCGATTTTCGACAGATATTTTGAAACGTATACTTATTTTCTGAGATACCTTACAATAAAAAGCTACAATCCTTTCTTCAGACTTCCTTCCCTATCTCGCGTTGTTATGCTGAAAATAGAATTTTTTTCATAGCATTTTTCGTTCAAACATTCTCAACAGTGTATACTATATTATGAATGTTTTTAAATGCGAAGTTGTAACACATATTACGTGGAATATTCAGCGACTTTGGCATTACTGCTCCTATGTATATTCTTACATTTATCGTTCCCTGCACCCGCACAAAATGAGCAGCGCAGGTTTTTAGCTGCATTACATGCACATGTTTGACGTTCACATACCATACATGTACAACGTGGAACCAATTGGTCGAACGGAGGATAGATATGCACACTTTTCTGGGGCACGAGAATGCCATCTATAGTATTGTAGCCAAATTTCAGAGGATCTTATTTTTTACATTCTTTATTGCAGCAGTTGACTTGAACATAAGTATTGTAGTATGCAGGGCCGGCGGAGCAGATCTTGGCTGTCTCTTTCGCTCATTAAGAGGTGTGAATGTAGACAAATGAGAGTGAGCG
>JAUMHM010000085.1:56010868-56026690 GCA_032362435.1 Melikaiella ostensackeni
ACTTTCTGAAACGGCGAGTGCCGCCAACCGGTTCACCCCCCACCACGGGAGTTTCCGGACCTGTATATAGGACCGTGTTCTGAGATAACAGATAATTTGATAGTCTAAATTATTCAAATTTTTTTTTCAATATTTTCCATAACAATATTGACAGCTGCTGCTGAAATTGGTGAACCCATAGGAAGTCCAAATGTCAGTTTGTAAAAAACATGATTGAATTTTCAGTAAGAAGATGTCAGGCATAATCTAGCTAGCTAATTAGATACTAATAGAATTTTGAATGGTATGAGTAT
This sequence comes from Melikaiella ostensackeni, assembly GCA_032362435.1. Classification (NCBI taxonomy): domain Eukaryota; kingdom Metazoa; phylum Arthropoda; class Insecta; order Hymenoptera; family Cynipidae; genus Melikaiella; species Melikaiella ostensackeni. The sequence continues at coordinate 56,011,162 of JAUMHM010000085.1, forward strand.
ATTGTTGCTAAGATCTTTTTAACTATTTCAAGGTCAGAAAATATAATTATCTTTAACAAAGAGACTTAGAATATGCTTTATTTCGTAACATACGTATTGTGCATTGTACTTTATTACTTGATAACGGGCTACCGAAAGGGATCAGCAGTTTTGAGGTTATGTTTTATGGTTAAAATTAAAATCCAGCTTTAATTTATATACAAATATCAATTTTTTAGATAGTTTTATTATTTTGATTATACTAAAACATTTACGGTTTTCCATCTAGTAACCCTCCATCGTCTAATTGAATAATACATTAAATATGATTTTTTCCGACATATGCAAAAGCTCAAACCTCGAAATTCAATTTTCATTTCAATGCAAATATATGTATTAGATTAAAATTTTTCATACTGAAGTGGTACTTTTGTTTAAAAAAAAGAGTCTCTGCAAAACGGAAAAATGCCTCATATTTATACATTTTGCATGATACCGCAAGTTCATGTTTGAAGTTAGAATTCCAAATTGCGATTTTGCGTAAAAAGTGTTAGAATTAGTATTTTTAGTCATGCACATCAAAAAATTCATCAGACATAAACATAATGTGGAAACTGGAGCACTTCGCGAAAAAATGAATGAATTCTGTTCACTTTTGACATATTATCCAAACTGGCTTTAATGTATCCAGGCATACTGAAGCTCTATAAAAAAAATTCTTCTTGCCAATAAACGTTGACAAATGATTATTTTTATTATTTTTATCAAACTGGCACGTGTATTCTCTTGGACTTTGAAAGTATGTGACGTCACACCACTTGTTTCACGCTATGAGAGCGCCACATGTTCTGTTTAAAAAATCGACATTTCTGGTCGAATTTTTTGTAGGGGGTTTCCGAATCACAGATTACAAATTTTGGGTCAAATTTAAACAAAATAATAATAATAATAAATTAATAATAATTGAAACAAAATCTTTGTCGACATTTTGTACCTCCTATTTTGAATTTTGAATTTTTGATACAATATTTTGAATCTGTAGCTGGAGGAAACCCTAGAAAATGAGCTTTATACAAATCGGATAATTTTTCATAAATTTTTGTCACCATGTGGGATTTACCATTTTAAATTTTTGACCTTTTTAACCCAAAATTTATAATCTGTGACACGAAAACCCCCTACAAAATGAGCTTTATACAAATCGGATGACTTTTTATAAATTTTGGTCGAAATATTGTATCGGCAATTTTGAATTATAACTTTTTGACTCAAAATTTGGAATCTGTGACTCGGAAACCCCTGGATAATGAGTTTTATATTTCTTTTTGTAACGCATGCACGGAATATTCGACTTTCGAGGTATGTATAGCGTGCGGGAAATGACCAATGCCGAAACCGTGTACCTTAAATTCCCGGAAATATTCGATAATATATAAATTTACCAAAAATTTTCAAAATTTCCAAAATGTCTCGTACTTTCTGATATTCGAAAATTTCGGGAAGTTTTTAAAACTTTTGAAATTTGTTCTGAGGGTGCAAAAATTGTAGAATTTTTTTCGCGTACTGTTTATGGTGGCAAGTGAGAATATAAAATTGAAAATGACGAGAAAAATCCTGCTGAATATAGGAATCCTTTTTTAATAAAAAAAATGACTTTTTTGGATTCGGCCAAATGAACATTTATTTTTGAAAAGGTGAAAAATGCTTTACCTGAAATTTATCTAGTTTAGATTAGAGTGAAATTCCACCATTTTATATTATAAAAAAAATATATTTACTTATAATTTCCGTGAATATTGCCAGTTTTATGTTCAAACTGCTATTATCCAGCATGAAAATTTTGTTGAGAAAAAATAAATAAAATAATGGCTTGCTATTTTCGTTTAAACTAAATATTTTTCAGGTAAAAAAAAATGTTCAACTTTTTAAAAATCAATGCTAGTCTAGCTGAATTCAAGAAACTCATTTTTTCTTCATAGAAAAAGAATTCCTGTATTCAGCATGAATTTTTTTGATCCTTTTTAGTTTTGTATTCTCACTTGCTTCCTTAAACACTACACAAAAATAATTTTTATACCGCTTTTTGCACCAATAAAATTAATTACAAAAATTTCATAATTTAGCAAGTTTTAAAAACTTCCTGGCTTCACTAAAGTTTTGAATTTTTTTTTGAAAATTTCAGTTGGTTTCTGTCACTAAAAGGAAAAAATTGGAGGGGTATTGTTTTTGAAAATTGAACTTTTAATGTTTAGGCACCGCCCTTTCAAATATTATTAATTTAATATTGAATATTAAATATTGCATTGGGTTGATTTCTAGATGCATTTGATATCTACTAAAATTTTCCATTAAAAATTTTTGATGTGTTAGTAAAATGATTTCCGGTATTTTTTCACCATTTTAAAAATCCTATGTCTAATTTTTTGTTTTTCATTGAATTGAAAAATTCTTCAGCGAGAAACTTTGTGAGTATTTTTTTCATCTTTGCAGAATCTTTGACAAAAATTTCTGAAACTCTTTTTTGCCGATCACTAAAATCATAAAATTGAAACTTTAGAGACAAGACAAACTGTAGTTTATAAACTAGAAATTCAAGCATTCAAAGCAGAACCATTCCAAATTTGAGGTATTCAAAATGGAAAATATAAATACCTAATATTTTATTACTATAATTTGTTACTAATTGAAAGTCTTATAATTTGAATACATGTTGTAAGTTTTAAATTATAATAATTGAATAATGAATATTAATTTCTTACACAATGAATCTTATACATGACGACTGATAATTTTGGGGTGTATTCCAATTTGAAGGCCTTCAAAATGATTTCTTAATTCAAAATAGTTTTTGAGACCAGGAAGAACCGGGCAATGACAGTGAATTTATTTGTTGACCGGGAATTTGTTTAACCCTTAGTTTCAGCAGAAAAACTTATCCAATTGCTTTGAGCTCTGCTTGGATGAAATAAATTTATTAAATTTTGAATCAGTTCGATTGGAAATTAAACAATTTTTAAGGCTTTAAATTTGTTATGCTTTGAGACATCAAGTTTGAACCACTTTATATATTTTTCAAATCAAAAATTATTTAATTTCGAAAGTTTTAATTCGAAAATGTTCATAAAGTTTTTAAATTTTTAATCGTTCACATCTAAATTGAAGTTTTTGAAATACAGTTTTGAATGCTCTGACAATTTGAAAATTAATTAAACAATTTCAAATTTGAACGTATTAGAGATGAATATTTTCTACTTTATGAAGGCCGTAGCTACGAGCACAGAAATTTAGGTACGAATAGAGGGACCTGGAAAAAGGTCTAATTGCACCGGAATTTCGGTAAGAATGGCCGGATTTTTCCGGTCCGAACATACATTGCTATTTATCATTTATAAATATAAATTCTGCAAATTGGATCCATTTTTAATTGCAGATTTAAAAAATTAAACTACATATTTCAAATCGAAAACCTTAATAGTTAAAAAATATAAGTTTAAAGAGTTGAAGATTAAATAACTTTTGATAAAAGTTTCTGAATTATGCATTTACAAATAAGTACAAATTGAAAATTCATAATTTGATAACGTTCAAAATTTCAATTTTAACAACACTCAACTATAGATAGCCTAACGAAATCCTAAAAAACAATTTTAAATGAAGTATCTGAAATTAAATGATTTTAAAATTAAAAGTTTAAAATTGTATGGTTTGTTTAATTGTGAATGATTAAAATGTCTGAAAGCTGAAAATTCAATTTTAAACGCGACAATTCAAATTGATTATTCCATTACAAACTCCTTAATTCATAAAATCTTAAAATCAGCCAAAATTTGTTATAATTATGTCAAAAATTATGGCAATCGTCATTCAAATTCAAAGTAAAGAATTTCCATTCAAGGGGAACAACTTCATGTTGATTCAAGTGGGAAGTCTTTTTGATAAGATGTCAAACTGACATATACTAATAAAATAAGCTGTCATACTGACATGATCGAAGAAGTCGCGAGACAAAAAACACGTGAAAAACGAGTGGAAACATAGGAGCTATAATGTGGACAAAGTGAATCAATGCATGAATGAGTAGCAGATTATTATAGTTAATTCTCTCAGAATGATTGTTATCCACTTTATATATATTCCTGGGTCGGCGGAGCATATCTTGGCTGTCTCTTTCGCTCATTAAGAGGTGTGAATGTAGACAAATGAGAGTGAGCGAGACACTCATATGTGGAAAATCGTCATTTGTTTTCCACATGCGAGTGTCTCGCTCACTCTCATTTGTTCATATTTACACCTCTTATTGAGCGAAAGAGACAGACAAGATCTGTTCCGCCGACTCTGGTAGTATGCTTGCAAAATGTGCAGTTTAACAGACCTACTTGTAGGCGGTAACTTATCTACAGTTATTGGCTTTAGGTGGTACGCTTCAAATCGCAGGTCATCGAACGTTTTGCATAAAGTTCCTTTTTGAAAAACTTGGACGAGATACTTTTCAACATTTTCAGTCATATGCTCTATGGCTACGCTTTTAGCAGGTAAAAGTGCTGAAAAATATATATTGAATTATATTCATGCACAACATTTACATGAAAATCTGAGCTCTACTTTGTGTTTTGAACTTCTTTCCATAAGTCTCATTGTCTCATGTGAGTTTTGTAAAAAGAAATTTTTATATATCAGAAATGTCGCCCGTAGCACAGAATGAGAATTTTTCGAAAGAGCAAAAATACATCCTGTAAAATGAAAATCATTATTTAACGAGGCTTGGGCGTTTGGTGTCGTATGAAGTGAGGGGCACTGTGGGGGCACATTTTATATGAATGCTTATTACTACTTTTTTAAAAAAATTATACGTATTAGAGACCCATCTAAGTAGAACAGTAAGAAATCGCGAAAAAGTCGCCAAAAAAAGCGGTAGTAAAAATTTATTAATTTCACCAAAGCGCCTCGTATGAACGTGACGTCCCTTCTCGCAATTTTCTCTTGATTGAAGTCGTCACCCCCTTGTTTTTATGGAACTAATAGATTCCTCGTAATCGAAAGTATTAGTACATATTTGATTTATGGGGACTCGTGATTTTGTTCCGGAGTTTAGTCGATTTTGCTCAGGAGTCCCATAAGACTACGTGTTAAACTGACACTTTTTTGGTAGCAATTTTTTCGAAAATGACGTCGTCAGCCATAGTATTTCTTTTTTTCAAATGAATTTGGCATACTTAATTCAGATAATCTCCAAGTTTCAAAGCCTCCAGTGATTTTTATCAAAAACGCCCAAGCCTCTTTAAAGGTATCTAGCTTCGACGAAATGGATGTGTGAGTTAAGAATCTCAAAGTGACATTAGCCTAAAATTAAAGATCGAGATATCACTTCTTTGTAAGCCTTCTTGTGCAATTTCATTACACAATTTTATTTTTTTAGGTTTATATTTTTAAAATTTCCTCTTCAAAATATTTTTTCCATTACATGATAATAATTTCAAGAAATATCAATGCTAAAAAGTTGAAAAAAATTATTACTACGTTCAAATTGTAACTAAATTGTAACTGATACTTCAAGTATATCCTAAAAAATTATATTATTTGAAATTATAAAATAATTATATTATTTAAAAATATGCAATAAGTCCCTTGTAGATGAAAATTTTGGTTACCCACTTCTGTACTGCAACCCTTCATATAGAAGTATTTCGCAAAATGGGGGGAGGAGGGCTCTGGTCACTTGTGATTCAGCGACGTTCAGAGGCCCCCCATTCTCGCGAAATGTTTACATATCTCCTTCTTGCATGCGTTGTCTCAATTATGCAGATTGAAGTGGTTGGCGGAATTGTACGTTCTAATGAATTAATTGCTTGACCGGAGCCCAATTTCATTCACAGTGACTGTAATTTTATGTATATAATATTAACTGCAGTATATCATAATGGAATAAAATGAATGACACATTAATGCCATAAAGTGTATTTTAGAAGCAGATAAAAAAGCTCACCTTCAGTCCTTCAGTTTGGAATAATTCCCAATGTGATGAAGCAAGTATCATAACATCTGTATCCGAAGTTAAAATAAAGACGTTTTCAAATCCTGCTTGGATTGCATTCATTAATGCAACATTATTCGGACATCAGATTCTTCAATGTCTGATCTTTGTAGACTGTCCAACGCTTGGTTTGTACATGAAGAGCTTGCGGCCTCAGTGAAGTCTGTAGCGCTGCGTATCACTTCAGTGTTAGGCCAGATAGTGGAGCCAGAGGAAGAAAAATTCCGATTCCTATCCGCAATCGGAGCTTGTAACTAAACTATTTAACTTTCTTTATTCACCTATTATTAAAATTGATCGATTGTTGGCAATTGCCAATTATTTTTGACAATACATTTTTTTTATTATTATTACTCTTTATTGTTCAAATTGTTTCATGATTATTGTGTACAAATGAAAAGTATTTCATTTAATTAATTTCGGTCCCTATCCTTTTTAGTTGAAAATTCGTGTATTTTGTTGAAAATCCGACGTCTTCTAAAAAATTTTTTGTTGGTCTCAGAATATTGTAAGTCTTCTAGAAGTGGAAGTCGTCATTTTTGATCCGATATTGCATGAAATAATAATAGTTTAGGATTTAGTATGGATCAAAACTTTTCTTTAAAAATTTTTTCTTTAAATTTATACTTTAAATGTTAGATTTTCAAATAGCTTTAAATTATAAATTAGTTTCAATTTAAAACTTTTAACTTTGGGTTCCTTCCAATTTCTTCCCAAAATTTCAAAGCTTTACAATTTGAAAAAAAAATTGAAATGTTAAATTGGAAGCTTTGAAATTTTGAAAATCTTTCGTAGGTTTTGTTTTCTAATCTAGGAAGCTTTCGAAAGGTACACATTTTTAAGATTGTTAATCTTGATAACATTTCAATTTTGAAAGCCAGAAACGATGAAATTTGAAGAGAAGAACTTATTCTTAGAGAAACTTCCTCATTTGTTCTTGACTCTTAATTTTTCACACATAATTGAGTTGAATAATAAATAGTAATAATAAATATATGTACGTGCATTTTGAAACAGCCTACTTTGTCGCTTGTCAATAAGGGTCAAATTCAGACAGAATTCAATTTGAATTTGAGCCTTATTGACAATCGACAAAGTGGTCTGTTTTAATATGGGCCTTCACGTATAATATTAAAATTAATAAAACTAACTAAGGAGTTAAAGCGCGACTCCTTTTTAAAAAGCTAAAATCTGAATTCTTTTGGCTTTAAAATTGGAACCCTGATCTTATAATGTTTTTATTAGCGGAAGTTTTCACATATTATTAAAACCGTTAACATATAGCACTAGCGTAAAAAATGTTGAAAACCGTGAACTTTAAACTGCTTTTTCTCGCAAAATTTGATTTCTCATTCTCACAATACTATAATAAGAATTATCAATAATGTAATCAGTGAATTTAATTTTGAAAAATTGTAAATCATGTCCCTGTTTAGTAAAAAAAACTTTCATAGATAGATGTTTGTATGACGTAAAAGGTTTTTAAAGTTGAAAGTATTCCAGCTTTCAAGTTTTTCGAAGCTACATCTTGTAACTTTCGAGTATTTGTAAATAGAAGGGTGACACCGTGGCTCAGACAGCAGCGTGCTCGACTTACATTTAATCGTTTGTCAGGAAGATACGCTGTTAGAGGTTCGATCCCCAATGCCAGTTTTTAATGTCCTATCAACTTCTCCAATAGACAAAAGTTTCTACCTCATGCTCTTGATTTTAAATTGTCAATTTTCGAGTTGTCTTGCACATTTCTTTTTTACGTTACAAAAAGACTGTTTTTTACAGCTCAAAACAAAACTTTTTCTTTCCGTGTAATATTATTATTATACAAAGGTGGCTTCGCCCCCATGCGCTCTGAGTGCGCCTCCCCCCGTTAAGGTTTTTTTTAAATGAAGATGTACAAGGGTATCTTAATTAATGTATTTTTTTATTCCAATTCAATCTAATATTCCAAAAAGATATAGTAATTTATCTTGAATGGATTGAGTTAGAATAAAGAAATGATAATAATTACTATACCATTAGGGAGGGTGTCGATTTTTTGAAACTTCGGTGGTGTGATCTTTTTATTGTATAATATACCTTGAATACCCAGTTTTGATCCAAGCCCCCGGGATTGATGGAAACGGAGAGTGCAATATGCAGGCATGGACAGGAATAAATGGGAAAGGAACTGATGGAAAAGGAGAGAGAAATATGCAGGAATGGAAAGGGATAAATGGAAAAGGATTTAATGGAGAAGGAGAGGGAACTATGCAGGGATGGATAGGGATAAGTGGAAAAGGATTTGGTTGAAGAGGAGAGAGAAACATGCAGGTATGGATAGGGATAAATGCAAAAGGAATTGGTGGAAAAGGAGAGGGAACTATTCAGGGATGGATAAGGATAAATGGGAAAGGAATTGATGGAAAGGGAAAGGAAAGTATGCAGTAATGGATAGGGATAAATGGGAAAGGATTTAATGGAGAAGGAGAGGGAACTATGCAGAGATGGATAGGGATAAATGGAAAAGGAATTGATTGGAAAGGAGAGAAAAACATTCAGGAATGGATAGGGATAAATGCAAAAGGAATTGATGGAAAAAGAGGGGAAAGTATGCAGGGATGGATAAGGATAAATAGAATTTGAATTGAAGGAAAGGGAGAGGAAAGTATGCAGTAATGGATAGGGATAAATGGAAAAGGATTTAATGGAGAAGGAGAGGGAACTATGCAGGGATGGATAGGAATAAATGGAAAAGGAATTGATTGAAAAGGAGAGAAAAAGATGCAGGAATGGATAGGGATAAATGCAAAAGGAATTGATGGAAAAAGAGAGGGAAGTATGCAGGGATGGATAGGGATAAATAGAAAATGAATTGATGGAAAGGGAGAGGAAAGTACGCAGTAATGGATAAGGATATGTGGGAAAGAAATTGATGGAAAATGAGAGGGAAATATGCAGGGATGGTTAGGGATAAATGGAAAAGGAATTGATGGAAAGGGAGAGGAAAATATGCTGTAATGGATAGGGATTAATAGAAAGGGGACTAATGGAAAAGGAGAGGTCAAATGTGACTGGAGGCCTTCGCGGGAGGCTTTGGAGACCCTTGTGGGAGGCTCTGCAGACCCTCGGAAGGACCTACTTAGAATCCCTGAAACGGAATGCTTGTAAATTCGAATTCTTTCAAATTTGAACAATTGGAAATAGAAAAGTGTTAATGACTTTTAATATGTCATTTTAAATTTGAAATCTTCAATCCTTTTGTAATTAATTAAAAATTGTTAACTCTCTGCGTGAAAGATGAAGATCCAAGAATATTTAACGCCTCAAAATTCCAAGATTGAATTTTTCAAATCAAAATTGACAAATGCTCAAATTTTGATGCATTATGTTTCCCTATAGAAAACACTTAAAATGTTGTGACACTCTTAAATTTGAAGACATTGCAAGTTATATGTTTATATTGCAATTCTCTACTTAAAATTATCCTCTCGCTAACATTTTCACAAAAATTTTGTTCTATCTCAAGAGAGTCCCTTTCATGCAAGCTCGTGCGTATGGAAGCATGCAAGAGTGTAATACAGACAAGTGGAAAGTGCACATTGTATGTAGATGTGCAAGTGTATGGTGGTGAATGCAGACATGCTAATTTTATTCTGCATAAATGCATTGCATGCCAGTATATTCTCGCGGATTCGTGGAATCCTACCCAGGTGTTCCAAGTGAATGAGAGAGACGATCTGTTTAATCAACAGAACGCGTTTTCATAGATAAGCAAGTGCATTCAGACAGTAGTTGACGCTGATCAACAGTGCCGCAGTTCAAGTGCTTAACTTTGCCTGATAGCGGTCATTAAAATCGCATTGATTTGTACCCCACGCAGTATTCACCGTCCAGTGTTCACAATTTCAGTACAGTAGACTTCATTTTGTACTTTAAAGTGGTTGCTACTTATTTAAAATTTTAGTATTTCATTAAATTGTCTCAGAGAATTCATGTTTGACCATAAATTATTATTAAGTATTCAGGGACATGGAAGATCTTATTACGATTTTTTTTTTATAAATCTATATTTTGCTTTGGAAAGTACTTACTATAACTGCAATCAGAAGTTTTTGAATAACCATTGGTTCGAGATTCGAGCCCCAGTGCCAATTTTCAATGCCCTATCAGGTACCAATTATTTTCAAACTTCGTATACCTATGTATTTTGACACACTGATCACGAATATGATTGTGAAAATACCCGCGAATTTGATTTTGAAGGTCAAAACTTTGATAATACTATAAAAATTCACAAAAATACTTCTAGTAAAAGTTGTAGATCTTTCAAAATACACCTTTCATGCAATACACATTGTTTCTTAAAACAATTTTTTTTCGAGAAAAAAAAGAAAGTGTTGGATAAAAGTGTAGAATTTCGTGAAATGGGACTTCTGGTACTCCTATGTTTACTGATTAGTCACAGAAATAGTTTTACTAACGCCTCTACGCTTCATCTTTGGAAAATCTCATTTTTCTCTTTTTTGTTCAGATCAACAGTTTTCAAAATAGATGCGAAAACCCGTTTAAAACACCAGTTCTTTGGTGCTTTGACCTTAAAAATGAAATTTGCGGGTATGCTCACTATCATATTCGTAAATGAGTTTCAAATTATTCAAAGGTACTCTCTTTTCGAAACTTTATCCCATGAAAAAAGATTACTGTATACATTTTAGGAAAATCGGAGTGTATTTAGTGCTCCCCAAATGGCGTTAGTCCTTCAATAGGGAATATCTCTTAAATACTCAAATTGATAGAGATAAGTGATTTAAAATATAGGTCTCTGAATTCGTCTTGGTTTCCTCTCCAATTTGAGGTGACAAATAAACCACAATAATCTTAACATATGATCAACAAGGAAAATACACAAAATAAAATTTGTTTCGTCAAATTTACCAAAACAGTCGTATTCCTCTTGCAAATTTGCACAATTTTCATTCTGCGCAATTTTCTCTAGAATCAATATATTGAAAGTTATTAATTGTTTAAAGGATACACAATACGTATTATCTGCCTGATTTTAGAGAAAATTGCAAAGGATGAAAATCGTGCACATTTACAATAGGAATACGGCTGTTTTGGTAAACTTGATAAAAAATTGATTTTGTTTATTTACCATATCGTTGGTCTTATGTTAAGATTATTGTTGTTAATAAATCATCTCATATTATAGAGGAAACTAAGACGAATTCAGAGACCTTGATTTAAAATCACTCATCTCTATGAATTTGAGAGGTATACTCTATTAAATCTTTAACGCCGTTTGGGAAGCGCTAAATATACTCCGATTTGCCTCAGATTTATACAGTAATATGTTTTCATGATTTAGAAAAAAATATCAAGGTGCACTGTAATTTTTTAAACGTTGATGTTTTTTCAACCACTCCAACTTATATACATATATCCTTAGTACCAAATTTTTAATATTTATATCTGTAGTTATGTGTATATTGTATATAGTTATTATTAGTTTTTTCTTCTATACAGTTTTAAATAATCTTAAAATACATTTTAAAACTCTTAAAATTTGAAAGAGTCAATATTGAAAAGCGTTAACTAAGACTTTAAAAACGTGAAAGTAATAAATTTAAAAATTTGAAGTTTTAGTTGGAAGTTGTTTTATTCCATATTTAAAAGATTAGTTATATTAGTAATATTACAAGATCCGAATTTTGGTCTTGGGATACCTAATAATGGTCATGGAAAATAAAAAATTTGTCAGGGAAAAGTCAGAGAATTTTGAAATTTAAGTTTTGCGGCCACCCTCTGAAAGCTTACAAATTTTCCAATAAAATGTCAATCTTCCATTTATTAAAAGTCTTTTCAATTTTTGATTGTAGCTCAATTTAGCCCAGTTTGCAATTGGGTGCCAACTTTGTCCCAGCTGAGCGTCCCGTTCACAAAAGTAAATAAATACAATAATAGTGTTAGTTTCTTCCATTTTGGAAGCATTCAAATTTTAAAACACAATGGTAACACTTTCTGTTCTCCAATCTTTATGGTTTTAAAGTTTAAGCTTTCAAATATTGTGGATTTTCTAAGATGAAAGTTTTAAAATTTCAAAGGCCTTCAAATTTTTAGAGATTTCAAGGTGGAAAATAATAGTGCTAAAAAACCCGATATTCACAATATAGATTTTTTGTGCATTTTTTAAAGAAAAAATTACTTTTACCAATTATTGTTTAAATCTTCTATATTAAAAACTTGATCTTGTTTTTAACGGAATAAAAAATGAAAGCTTCCCTTGGAAATTTTTAGAAGATTTTGAGCATCGATAACTTTCCAATTGTATTCAGAGCTAAAAGCATTCCATCAATGGACATTTTAAAATTAACGAGTTTCAAATTTGAAACATGTAGAGAAATAAATTTTTTTTCTATTCTTAAAACTGCCTTGTTGAAGTTTTTAAATTTGGAAACTTTTTTAAAGTTTATTTTTCAATATATTTTTTTAAGAAATCTAAAGTCAAACCTGAGAGTTAACCCAGAGTCAATGTTTTGAAGACTTTTCAATTTCTAAGGATTTAAAAATTTGACACTTTTAGTGTAGAAAATGGTTTAATTCAAAGGGAGGTGATGTAGCACAGATGATAACGTGCTTGGTTTATATTCCTTCACGATTGTAAGAGCCACACTGTTTCGGGTTGGACTCTCAATCCCATTTTGTATGTCCTATAGAATATCTGATGAAACACTGTGTATTCTGCTTTTGTGTGTTGTTTGGGTCCTAAAAGATTTAAATATTCAATATTTATTTCGAAAAGAACTTTACTACTAATTTTGCATCCAAGAATCACCTGAATCAGGATGTTTTATGAACATATCTTTCAAAGTTTCTCTTTTCGTCAATATTGAAAGTTTTTAAAAAGTTTGAGAACATATTCAAAATTAGATGGTCCCCGATTTTGAATTCTTTTAAAGATCAGTTGTATAAGCTTTCCAGAGTTTAATCGCAGTTGATGTGGAAATATAGGAATCTTCTCACATCAATATAAACATTAGTGATGCATGTCGATCATTTCTAGACGAAGTCGAGATTTTCTTGTAACATCATCAGTTGGTATTAAAATGTGATAGAAATCAAGAATTTATAGTCTCGAGAAGCGATCGAGACGAGACAATTATATCGTTCGACTAACTTTCGTATCGTTGTGACAAGTATCGTTCGAAGTTTTAATTTCATCTGACAATATTTTTGAAAAATTTTGAATTACTCGACATGCATGGCTAGTAAATAGTCTTGCTTCATGAACTTAACTTCCTTAGTGACATTTAAGTTTTATGGGTTGATTTAGAATCAATCTATTCAGATTATTCCATTTTTCAAAAAGAAAAAGGTAATAATCCAAACCAATAGCACATTTTCAAAAGAGTTGCTAACTTCATCAAATTTGTAAACTATATTTAAGTAAAATAGATATCTTTTGGTAAATTGAGTTAATAATTAACACCTCAATTGAAAGAAATCTTAAGTATTTATAGGCAACCCTGCAGATTAGAACAAATCCTTGCTTAATGTCTCTCTTTTAAAATTTCTTGAAGATCGAAATGAAATCTACTTTCTCATGAGAATTTTTTGTGTACCAAAAAGGGAACACCCAAAAATTTCACAAATCAAAACTAGACTTCGAGACTATCCGCTTTTCCGGCTCATTAGAGACGTACAATAAATGTACAAACGAAAAAGAAAAAAGAGAGAGAAAAGGGGAAGAGTCAACAAAAACCAACCTCACACTCTTTCTTTTTCCATCTTTTTTATACTACTAGGGACCAACATGTTTCGAAGCCAATTTAGACTTCCTCATCAGGAGTAATATATAGAATAACTACAGTTATGAATAATGAAACATATATTAGTTGTGTACCTATATGTGCATGGCAGCTTTTTTCAATCAAATTCAAGTAGATTTAATAAATTTATTGATATTCTCATTTAAAGTTTCCTTTGTTATCTTTTTTTGTTGAATTCAAAACATATTTTCTTGTTAATATGAAATATATTTTTTGGGAAAACCATGAAACTTGCATTGTATCAATAATTCCTTCTGTAATAGATCCAATCTAAGTTTTTACTAACTGATTAAATACCTTTTTCTTTTTGAAAAATAGAATAATCTGAAAAGATTGGTTCTAAATAACCCACAAAATTCAATCCTGGCACTATGATCTACTTCCTTCATTTCCCATGTTCTGTGTACATGAATCTTGTAGTAATTTTTTCAGGTTTTTCAGTTGTACAACTAATTTAAATGTTAACCTGGTACTCGTCATAAAATAAGGTTGCCATAAGGTTTTACATACAATTTTCAATTTTACAACTAATTAGAATTTTAACCTGGTACTTATCAAAAAATAAGGTTGCTATAGATTTTACATACATCCGGGTAATAGTATATTGTGCGACAAGTTGCAAAAGTGAGAGATTTAAGACAAGTGTGAAGTTGGCTATCACACGAGTTTTAAATCATCGCTTTTTCAACATGTCGGACACGATACTTTTTCTGTGATTTGTTTAAGAAGTGCTAGTTTTTTTACCTGTTTTTTCTTTGAAAAAGAGGCGATCTATTGTCGATTGACGCAACAATAACAATGACAATTGTCAAAACCATGAGAATAATATGGCCGTAACAGTAATTTGGTAGCAGTGTTTGATCAGAAAGGTTAGGAATGGTGGAATTAGATACAACGTAGTAGTTGTGAGTTCACCTTCCCTCACTGAAGCAGGCCACAGGGTTCGTTCAGTAGTTCGCACTTTATTTACTGTTTTCACTGTATGTCACTTTTTTAGCTGCGCCCGTCTACTTTTTTCACTGCGTCTGTCTACTTACCCGGAAAGGTTGACACTGCGCATGCGCCACTTCATCGGCAATAAATCGGTCACTTTTTACACAGCAAACAGGTGGAAAAACTAGCACTTTTTCGCGAATAATAGAAGAAAGAAATTATACTTCAACGAAAAAAGATAACAAAGGAACTGTAAATGAGAATATCAATAAATTTATTAAGTCTATTTGTATTTGGTTAAAAAAAGCTGCTATGCACTTATACACAACTAATATATGTTCATTATTCATAACTGTAGTTATCCCATAAATTAACCCTGATGAAGAAGTCTAAATTGGCTTCGTAACATTTTGGTCCCTAGGAGTATAAAAAAGATGGAAAAAATAAAGAGTGTGAGGTTGGTTTTGGTTCACTCTTTCCATTTTGTCTCTTTTTTTCGTTTGTACATTTATTATACATTTATTGTACATTTGTCTTCAATGTGCCGGAAAAGCGGAATGTCTCGAAGCCTAGTTTTGATTTGTCAACTTTTTGGGTGTTCCTTTTTCAGTACACCAAAAATTTTCAAAACAGAGTAGATTTCATTTCGATCTTTGAGAAAAAAGATCTGAGTTATATTTTCTTCTTTCAATATATACAAAAATACTTTAATTAAGGAGATAACGAGGTTTTAAAGCCTTATTAATTAAGTGCACACGCTATTAGAGATTCATAATTT
>JAUMHM010000085.1:56045165-56075533 GCA_032362435.1 Melikaiella ostensackeni
TCCGAGAATAGTTAAGGGTGTGGCACAATAGGCTTTATAGCTTGAGCGCCAGGGGAGCTCCATTGGGGCTTCCCGCCTGTCTGTACAACAACAACAAAAACAACCTCAATAGTTGAAAAAATTATCTCATCGATTCTCTGGATACTGACGGAATCTACATAGGTTCCTATGCAGGTACCTATGTAGGTACCTATATAATGATCTATTGAAAGAAAAACATTTTCAAAAATGTAATAAAATGCTGCGCAGTAGTTTTCTATGAGAGCTACAGCTGCTCAGTAGTTTTTATTGTCTGTTGGATTGCCTATATTAATATTATTAAAATTTAAAATATTGTGTTAATTTTTTGATTAAGTGAATAATATTAGGAACATATGCCGGATCCTATATAGCGACCTATATAGGTATTTTCAGTAGAGTTAACACGGAAACTTCGTTCACCAAATATGGGTTTATTTCTTTAATTCCAGGAAGAAAACCCTTTTTTGCCACAAATAGCATGAGAATAATGTTTCCAGATTGTAAGTGTAGAAGTGAAAACATTTTTAATGGCAGAGAGAAACTGCGAATAAACATGTCCAGAAGATGCACAACTATTGATATAGTGGCGCCTCTGCGGCCCGATTCGGCTAGCGATATCCATAGAATAGAGATGCACTTACAAAAGATCAGTTTTCTTCATTATCATATGTAGGTCTGTCTCTGCCTTCATGGATATCCATCGTCATGCATACGCGACGCACACAGACGCAACTGGTTGAGCGATATCGACGAACGGAACGATCGGAACCATGCGTGAATTTGAGAAACGCGAACGATTTAATATTCACCGGTGGCGAAACTGGTGGCCCGGAGAGAGAATATCGGCATTTACAATGCTATATTTTCTTTTCTATGAAATAATTTTATCGCGTTTTAAGAGGGAATAGTTCAATTGAATTTCACGATGTAAATGCAATTGCAGAAGAAAAAAGTGAAAATTCTGTCATAATCAGTTTAAAACGTTTGTGTAATTTTGACAGTTTTGAGGTTATGTTGTTATTTTTTTCCTGATATTCTCTACAAAATCTCGATGTTTTACAGGATTTCAGTGTTTATCAGTGTTTACTGATGCTACATAAAATATTTGATTTTAATTTTAGGTCTCGGTTGCTGTCTCGAGATTTTGAACTAAATAAATAGAAATCTTAGAAACCCGAATTTCCGATCATTTAGCAGTATTTTTCACCAATCCCAAACTAAGAGTTTAACTTTTATGTCTGAATATATCATTTTGACTGAAATACGTATCACATTTTTAGAACTTTCAACCTTTTCTTCTTTGAAATCCACATTTAACTTTTCTTTCAAAACTAGCCACAGTTCAGTACGTGATAAAAATCTCCAGTCTTCAGGCTGTATTATCATTTTTGACGTGAAATTTCTCCTTGGATACGAATTTAATGTTGCGAAGATGATATTTTAACTGAGTAGATACCTGTGCCAAAATATATATTATTTTAACCTTTTGCTTCCTCATAGAGGAAGCTTTGTAATGGTGACCATTTCGAAAATTTTTTATTCCGCTTAATTAAACGTTCCTCAATTATAAAATGTCTAATACAATATTCTAAGCAATTGTCCGGATGTATGTGTGTATGAGCGCGCGCGTGGGTGCCTAATTTGAAATAGATTCGATGTTAGTATTTTAAAGAAAATTTGATAATTATCATTTTTACTTTTATTTTGTAACGCAATTTAGAAAATACCCAATTTGAAAGCCTTACTTGAAGGAAGGGCTCTTTGAAATGAGTGTTTTTTCCTGTCAAATATTTCTTACCTCTCTTTAGCACTAAAATGCCCCAGTTGCGATTTTTAAAATATTTGAAATGAAAAATTTGAGGACATTTTCTGTTTCCCCTTACGAATATACCAAAATGTGGCTCATACATACCTTTATCTGCCTTATTCGTGCAATTTTATTGGGTTTATATATTATTTATATCCTCATTTTTAGGTAAAATATTTACCATATATGTATAACAAAAACTCAAAACTAAAGTACAAAATACATTTATTTGATATTATGTATTCCTACTGGAAATGGTTCACACGGCCCTGACTATTTTCATCGTAGAATTTCTCGAAAAAGTCTCAGGGTCAAAGTAAGCAATGCCCGAGATACGAACTAACTCGAGATTCCTGTTTAGCTGAATTAGATCAAAAACCAAAGAAGTTGAATACAATTTTTTTTTCTTAAACAGACTGATTTGAAATGGATTCGATATTAAGAATTTCGTAAGAAATTTCCAAGAATTTTGAGTAACTTTCCAATTGAAAGAGGGTCCTCTGAACTTGAAATCCTGTAGGAGAAAATTTTTTTGAACATACATATATAATTTTGAGATATTTGAAAAAATATAAAAAAGGAACAAATAATATGATTTTTTGTCAAAAGTATCTACTGAGTTAAAATATCATCTTAGCAACATTAAATTCGTATCCAAGGAGAAATTTCACGTTAAAAATAATAATATAACCTGAAGTTTGAAGATTTTTATCACGTACTGAACTGTGGCCAGTGTTAAAAGAAAAGTTAAATGTGGTTTTCAAAAAAGAAAAGGTTAAAAGTTTTAAAAATTTGATACGTGTTTCAGTCAAAATGATATATTCACACATAAAAGTTAAACTCTTAGTTTGGCATTGGTGAAAAATACTGCTAAATGATCGGAAATTCAGGTTTCTAAGATTTCTATTTATTTAGTTCAAAATCCGGAGACAGCGACCGAGACCTAGAATTCAAATCAAATATTTTATATAGCATCAGTAAACACTGGTAAACACCGAAATTCTGTAAAATATCAAGATTTTGTAGAGAATATCGGGAACAAAATAACAACATTACCTCAAAACTGTCAGAATTACACAAACATTTAAAACTGATTATGACAGAATTTTCACTTTTTTCTTCTGCATGTGCATTTACATCGTGAAATTTTATTGAACTCTTCCCCATTAAAACGCGATTTAATTATTTCATAAAAATAAAAATATAGCATTGTAAATGCCGATGTTCTCTCTCCGGACCACCAGGCTTCACCACCGGTGAATATTAAATTGTTCGCGTTTCTCAAATTCACGCATGGTTCCGATATTTCCGTTCAACATCGCTCAACTAGTTGCGTCTGTGTGCATCGCGTATGCATGAGGATGGACATTCATGAAATCAGAGACAGACCTACATATGATAATCAGATCTTATCTACAGAGAAACAGCAACAAGAAGTAGAGTATCCCTGCTTCTTCTTGCAAATCATATTTCTCTCGATTAAATTCCTTCTAAATCAGCTGTGAGCTGACCAAAGAAAACATGGGACTCGATAATGAAGATGAAGAACAGAAACAAGTCAAGAAAAAGAGTTGCATGACAGGCCGAAAAAAGAGGAGACCGAACAGTCGAAAAGAGATCAAATGTTTTGGGAGAGGGAGATAGGTCTGGAAGGATAATTTGAAGGTTTTGAAGACAACTTGAATGACGATGGATTGCATACAAAAGATAAGTCGTATTCAGGAATTTCGATGGGGAAGAAAATCTTAAAGAAGATAAAGAATCTTTCAGAATAAGCAAAGTTACCACAACGCGAAGTGGGATTGCAGACTTCGAATCAAAATTGCATGCAGTAGAGAGAGGTTACCAAGAGTCTAAATACGAGAATAGAGAGTTTGAAAGAAATTTATAAGTCATGCTAAAAGAAATAATAAATGGGAAGGTCAGTTTACAGGTGGAAGAAAACAAGAGCGATCAAATTAGAAGGAAAAAAGTCGAGCCCAGTGTATTCAGTTGGGAGACAATCAACATCAAGAAGTACCAAGTGGGGGGGGGGGGGGACAAATGAACTAAAATGCCAGATAAGATGTGACAGAACCCGGATAAGGACCGGATGGAAACCTAATAGGCCTTTGTGTACAGGTCTATCCGGGCTCTATATCCAGATACTCATATTTTTTTCCCGAACATTATCCACCCAGTAGGCAAAAAACGGAGGACGTCTTTACGACATCCTTACTACATTTTTACGACGTCGCAAAGACGTCCCAGTGGGCAAAAAATTAAAGGACGTCTTAAAGACATCTTCATGACATCTTCACGACGTTGCGAAGACGTCGTATGTCCGTGTCCTAAAGATGACGTAAAGACATCCTTACGACATGGGCATAGGACGTCTTTGCGATGTGGTGAAAGTGTCGTAGAGATGTCGTAAAGACGAGCTCCGTTTTTTTGTTCACTGGGGTCCTGTGTCCGTGTCGTAAAGATATCTTTAAGACATCTTAATATATATAATATATAAATATATATATAATATATCTTTGAGACATTTTAATGATGCAAGGATGTCTTTAGGTCATCTTCACGACATGGACAAACGACGTCTTCGCGACGTCGTAAAGATGTCATAAAGATGTCGTAAAGGCGTCCTCTAATTTTTTGCCCATCGGGCACGTCTATATCCGAATTCTATCACGGAAAATAGACCAATCGTGTATTTTAACAGTCTACATTGTTTTTATATTCAGGTATACGGGGCACGGAAACAGAAATCATTTTTCCCTGAATCTAAAAGGGCCTAAAAGGGTCTAAAAGAGTCTATCCGGGACAAGATAAGGATATATCCTATATGCGCAAAAGAGAGAAAGACACGGAAAACTATAGACGGGTTTCCTTGTTAGTGGTGGGGTATGAAACAATGACTTTCCTTATGAACAACAGAATAATAAAGGCATGGGCAGGAAAGAGGGAAGGAGGAAAACTGCTATGGTGTCTTTGTGGATTTTCAAAAAGCATTCGAAGTCGATTGCACCAGCTCGCCACTCCCAATAATAATTTCAGCTCTTTTTCTAACCCATTGAACCGCGCTGCAAAACCCAGGTGGACATTGACCATTGGCTTGGTACCGTGACAGTACCGCACAAGGACTTCTGTTACTGGTGCGGTACAGGTATAATACTGGAAGACAAACGGCGCGTTACTGGCATTACTACCGAAGGCTACTCGGCTGGGAGTTAGCAGTCGGTACTGAAACGGTACTGCAGATGGTACTATGCCTGTACCGAAAGTATGTACTGGCGCGGTACTGGCACAACTACCAGAGGTAACTCGGCTGGGAGTTGACAGTCGGTACTGGAACGGTACTAGATCTTATACGCAACCAAAAATGACAAAAAAAATAATTTTTCATGAAACACACGCTTTGTTTGCAGATATATTATTTATATACTTCGAATTAATTAATAGTTGTAATTTTCAACCTTATATAGCAAATCAATTTTCGGATGCATGCTGGGGGGATTCGAACCTACACACAAACAAAAATTATGTAGAATAAAAATTTTCAAACAATTCTCAAAATTAAGATTGTCAAAAATTTTGAATGTCTTGAAAACGGCCAGAGAGACGTCAAAACCTACAAATTTGTAGAGTTATTTAAAAAAGGGATATACTCTCAGTCCTCTTTCTAAAGAAATCTATGAATTTTCAAGAATTCCCAAAATCAAACTTTGCATAACTTCTAATTCAGATGTAAGCCAGCACTCGGACTCTGCACTGGGACAGTACTAAGCCAGTACCGGGCCAACCCTCAGTAGATCTCTCAAGTCGGTTGCTAGCCAGAACTCGGACTCTGTACTGGTGCAGTACTAAGCCAATACAACTCCAATTTTCGGCAGAAATCCTAAGTCGGTTGCTAGCTAGCTCTCGGACTCTGTACTGGTGCAGTACTAAGCCAGTACTACGCCAACCCTCGGCAGAAGTCCTAAGTCGACTCCTAGCCACCACTCGGACTCTGTACTGGTGCAGTACTAAACCAATATCACGCTAACTCTCAGCAGAACTCCTAAGTCGGTTGCTAGCCAGAACTCGTACTTTTTACTGATGCAGTACTGAACCACTACCACCTTGAACCTCGGCAGGACTCCTGACTCGGTTGCTAGGCAGAACTCAGAAACTGTACTGGTGCAGTACAGTTTCGTACGCCAACCCCCGGTAGAAGTTCTAAGTCGATTCCTAGCCACCATTCGGACTCTACTATACTGGTGCGGTACTAAGCAAGTATCACGCCAACCGCCGGCAGAACTCCCAAGCTGGCTTTTCGCCAGCACTTGGACTCAGCACTGGTACCGCAGTACCGCAACAACCGTAGACAGAACTCCCAAGTCGGCTGCTAGCCAACACTTCGATTCAGTACTAGTGCATTACTATACCAGTACCACGCCAACGCTTGGCGCGGTAACAACGCTTAGTACTGATGAAAAGAAGTGTTTCGGGTTTCAATCGTGTGCAAAACTACGAATCTTGCCGACGTTTCGTGAAGTACTGACATGGCTTCTCGTTTAAAACTGGCGCGGTACTACCCCATTTGTAAGGTCTAGCATAAGTGCAACTTTTCCTCCTGGGATGCGCTCATATGCACCACGACTGAAAAATTCGGCGCTACAAAACCCTATGAGTCATAGCAAGAGTTACGTGGTGGGTGGGTGGAGATACGCCCTCCCCATTTAATAAATCAGTTTTAGGTTACATGATTTTGAAGAACTCCAAATGCGCTGTTATGCGCAATCAAGCAGAAATTTTGCGCCACAATGATAACCGAGTTATCAGCGACACAAATAATAACATTTTTTTTCATTCGCTATAGCCATCCGTCATAACTTCAAATGCGCTCAAATGCGCCACCAATAGATGAATTTTGCGCTTACTATTTAACAAAGATATAGTTCTTTTTTGGGGTGAGGGGCATGTGACGTAAGTGTCGAGTCCTTTAGAGTGATATTAATTTATTATAACGGACGCAGAGGGGCTTTCGTCTTCAAATGCGGTCATATGTAGCACAAAAATCTTCTACATTCCTGAAATATTGCCCAAGATCTGGAGGTCATGACAATTTGCAAAGTGTTATGACCTCCATATCTTGAACAATTTTTAAGATATGTTGAACATTTTTGTGGCGCATATATGAACGTATTTGAAGTTGTGCCAGAAGGGCCACAGAAAGTTGTAAAAGCAAACGATTTTTTTCTATGGTTATCACTACTCCGTATCGTGGACAATTTTAAAGATTTGCTCATTATTTTTGTAGTAAATATGAGTGAATTTGAAGGCGAATGATAACACGGTTATCATCGTGGTGCAAAATTTTTTCTTGATGGCGCATAACACGTAATTTAATTTGTTAATTCAAAAGAGGGGTTTGGCGTGTCTCCAACCCTCTCCGCACGCTGGTGCAACGGATCTCAACATTCGATTCAATAGACAGGACGATACTTTTTGAGAAATTAAAGAAAAGATGGAAAATTTTTTGGATTAAAATTCGCGGATGTCCTGGCATTGTTAGAAGACACAGCTGAGGGCTTAACTGAAATTATTAGGTGCCTAGAAAAATACATGCGAAGGAACAAGCTTGAGAATAATGTAAAGATAACAAAGGTGATGATTTCACAAAAGGTGAGTGAAGAAGAAAAGGGGAACAGTGGAAAATAGGAGGACAAGGGTCAGAAGTTTCAAAATTATTAATTAATTAAACAATGATGAACGGCAGGTGTTTATATCTATGATCTAGAATAACTTGATATGTACGAACGTGTTTTAAAATTACAAAATACCTAACTATAATAATATAGGGATTTTAGAAATAAATAAAAAACGAGGAACCTTTCGAAAAATGATTATAATATTTATTGACGGAAGAATTTTTATTTAAAAAATAGTTTAAATATGTTACAATTACAATTCATCAAGAGCGTTTCCTTCTTCGGTAGCTATGTATTCGTTGCGAATAGAGGTGAGTTGTGAAAATACAATATCAAAGTGTGATTCGATGAATGTTTTTTCAAGTCTCTCTTAAACTTAACTTTTCAACAATTCAAATTTAGCAGAGGCAATATAATTACATAATTCCTCCATAAGGAACGTGGCACAGTTCTTAACATCTGTAAGAATGTGTTTTAATTTCTGGGAACGTTCGTTTGCACAAGTAAGAACATTTTTAAGGCCTTGGAATGATACCTTCTGCATCACGATAGTCGGTTAGTACGTTTTTCTTTCCTTTGTTTCTTCGGTCTTTAGCTGTTCCAGGGTGGCATCGAAAACGATGGCTTTGCATCCGTAGGCAGAAGAAAAAACCGAACGGTATTTTCCCAAATTAATTCCTTTTTTATACATGGATGATGATACTGCATCGCAATCAAAAAAGGATCTAATTATTTTCAGTTTGGTCTGCAGTTAAGTCCATGTTTCAGAATCGAAGGTGATTCCTTGAGCTGAATCTCCTACAAGCCTGATGATGAGTTGGAATTTGAATGTTGGTGACAACTGGATACTCAGAAGAATTTTTTCGTGAATGAGTTGTTTAGGCCGTAGATGGCTGCGAGTAAAAGTGATTCAGACCTCCATGTTCGCGAATCATGAACGGTCATGAATAGCCGTTTGGATGCAGAATGTGCAATGGTTCTCTTGGGCGTTTTTAGAAGCGGTACACTGTAAGTGGCGTTAGGCGTTGTTGATACGGCGACAAAGACTTCAGCTAGTTCAGGTTGTGGAAACGGTACACTATCGCTGTGGTTTGGTGAAATGGTGAAATTGCTATTTTGCGACATAGTGGGTGGCTTTGTGTCGAAAATGTAACAGGCTCGTGGGAATCCGCTTCGTTTGTTTTATAGGCAGAAGCCTCAGGGTTGATTGAGTGGGTAAATGTCGTTGAAAAATTTCGTTGAAACCATTTTCTTATGTGTTCCCATGTGTGACGAGTGAGCGTGTCTAATTGTAAGGGTTTTGAAGGCTGCATAAGAACAGGTAGGTATTTTAAAGCTATGTAAAACACAATATTAATACGCAAAAAGGACGGAAGCAGCGAGGGCTGTCACCGTTGATATTAAAATTGTCTGATGAGAATTTTTAGATGTTTTGAGGGATGCATTTTTAGTTTTTCCGTTGAAAAAAACTGCTTATCGGAAACGTTTCATCAGAAAATTGTCTGCTATGTTCATGCAGTTTGTAGGAAAAGGACTTATTAGAGGCACCCTTGCAACCGTTAATATTCAAATTATCTGACAAAAGGCTGCAGATGTTCTGAGAAAGAAAACAAATCAACGCAAACGTTCCATCAGAAGACCGACTCTCGTGTTCTCGGAGTTTGAGGAAAAACGGATAATTAGAAAGCCAGTAAAGGTGTCGGTCTGTTTGAGTGCAAAAATAATGATCTTAATGGGATGTCGGTCATTGGGTTACAGGCTAAAGCGTGCCTGGATGGTTTGATCAACAGATGTATCGCCTACTTACTTTCCTTTATTTTTCTATTGCCACAACGACTAGTAGAAAATCAGCCAATCAGCGACATTTCCCAAATATGCATATATGTGTCTTTAAAGTTTTCTAGGTGTTGGTAGTGCCTTAGGACCTGATCTACGACGACTGGGCCATCAGTTTTCTGCTAGACTTTTCCATTCCGACACAACGTGAAATTTTCGCTGTGATTTTGAGTGTTGCTGCTCATTTAAAAAGCGATAACTGTTTATACGTTTTCCGCGCTCTGTTGGATGCGCTCGATACAAACGGAATCATGGGAGTGGTGCGCAGTAACAGGGATGAAAACGCGTTACGTCTGGTAGAACGTGCACTAAATGAAAAAAAGCACGAAACCAGGAGGCTCTCCTTGTTCGCCTTCCCAGTGGGCACAAAATTTGGCGACGTCTTTACGACATCGTTACGACATCTTTACGACAACCTTACGACATTCTGTGACCATGTCGTTAAGGTGTCTTTACGACATCGACATAGGATGTCGTAAAGTTGAACGTGAAGATGTCGTAACCATGTCGTAAAGACGTCGCCAAATTTTGTGCCCACTGGGTTGGTGAGTGTCTGGAAGGATACAAAATTATTTGCTGTTTTGTATTTTTCTACGTGTGTGAGTGTCGCGAGTGTTGTGCCTAGTGATAAATAAACCTTTTTCTTCAGCGTTAATACGTGATGGTAATGGTATGGAAGTCGGAGTAGGAGAGGATGACTATGTGGATGGTGTTCACAAGGGATATTCGGCAGCCTGCGACGACGACATCGACACCATGTCAGAGCCAGGGTCTGAAGCCTCAACGATTGTGCCTGCCGAGATGTCCACGGACGAGGGAGTTGAGGACGAGGAAGTTAAGGACAAGGAAGTTGAGGACGAGGAAGATGAGGACGATGACAAGACTATGGATGATGAAGCTGAGGAGATAGCCGTAAGATGGAATCTTCTGAATGAGTAGGACAGCTCGACAGAGTATTCCGGGTTTAAATTTCCTCTGTCCTGTACTTCAGAGGAGACCCTGACGATGATCCGATGATGGATATGGATCCACTGAAGAAGGTACAAGAAGAGATTGAGGATAATCGGGAGAAAACGCGATAAGAACAGCAACGGAGGCAAGAGCGAGAATATAAAGAAAAACTAGAGAGGCAGAAGAAGGAAAAAGATGAAGAAAAATCTGCCTGCTGCTCGGGCACATTCTCATCGCGCGCTGCGCGCGTCACGCTCCTCACAAATTTTGTAAAACAAAGCGAAAAAGAATTAAACAAAAATCACCCAAATCGAATACTTTCTACCAAAATTTTGCAGTATAGGAGAAACCATGAGAAAAGTTTAATTTGATACAAAATTGCTGAAAAAGTGTATTTTGAATTGGTAATAAAAAACTTGCCAAGTTTTAGAACCGACGTAAGAACGAAAATATTTTTTTATGCATTTTTTAATTTCATTAATGCCAGCTTAGGAGTGAAATATAGATATAAAAAATTTTTACAGGCAGTTTTGCCCTTTTTTTTGAGGTGAGTAATTTTGCGGTTGAAGCTTTCATAGTTTCTTGCATTGTTTAGCTATAAATTTGCATTTTCGATTTTCTTATGGCATATTCCACGTTTAAAACAAAAACTATAACTGCTATTGAAAAATGATCAACAGCAATTTTGTAGAACTTTTAGAGGCAAATAAATTTGGTCTCTTGCCTATTTGTCGTATCTAGCGCGGTTTCGTGTGAAACTTGTATTATTACTCTTCTCAATTTGATTTTTCATGGGAAAAACCATAAATATTGGCAGTAGAAGGCTGGCTAACGAACTTGACCTGTCTTTTTGGACCAAAAATAAGTGTGCAGGAGGAAATTCGAATTAGAAAATTCCTTCGAAAGTTATCGCGTTGTCAGACAACAGACAGGCATAAATTTTCGTAAGAACCATTTTTTCTGACTCAGGGTGTCTCAAAACGTCGAGAAATGACGAAAACTGGATAGGTCCAAATTCACATGAATCTAAGACATTCCATCATAAATTATGAGAATATAAAAATTCAAATTTTTCCGCCAAACTATACGTGTTATTGAAAAATAGTTAAGAGCAATTTTGTAGATCTTTTTGAGGTGAGTAATTTTGCTGTTGAAGCTTTCGTCGTTTTTTGAGTTTTTTAGCTATAAATTTGAATTTTCGATTTTCTTATGGCATTTTCCTCGTTTAAAACAA
Source organism: Melikaiella ostensackeni (assembly GCA_032362435.1). Lineage (NCBI taxonomy): Eukaryota > Metazoa > Arthropoda > Insecta > Hymenoptera > Cynipidae > Melikaiella > Melikaiella ostensackeni. The sequence continues at coordinate 56,056,690 of JAUMHM010000085.1, forward strand.
AAACTATTATTGCTATTGGAAAATGGTCAACAGCAATTTTGTAGAACTATCAGAGGCGAATAATTTTAGTTTCTTGTATATTTGTCGTCTCTAGCGCGGTTTCATGAAAATTTGAATCATTACTTTTCTCAGTATGATTTTTCATGGCTAAAACCATAAATATTGGCAGAAAAAGACTAGTTAACGAACTTGACCTGTCTTTTTTAACCGCGAATCAGTGTGCAGAAGGAAATTCGAATTAGAAAATTCCTTCGAAAGTTATCGCGTCGTTAAACAACAGACAGACAAACAGATAGACAGGCAGACATAAATTTTCGTAAGAACCATTTTTTCTTACTCCAGGTGTCCCAAAACGCCGAGAAATGACGAAAACTGGATAGGTCCAAATTCACATGAATCTAAGACATTCCATCATAAATGATGAGAATGTGAAAATCCAAATTTTCCCGCCAAAATATACGTGCTATTAAAAAATAGTTAAGAATAATTTTGTAGATCTTTTTGAGGCGAAGAATTTTGGTTTCTTGTCTTTTTGTCGCATCTAGTGCGGTTTCGTGGGAAACTTGAATTATTACTCTTCTCAGTTTGATTCTTCATGGCTAAAACCATAAATATTGGCAGTAATAGGCTGGCTAACGAACTTGACCTGACTTTTTGAACCACAAATCATTGCGCAGAAGGAAATTCGAATTAGAAAATTCCTTCGAAAGTTATCGCGTCGTCAGACAACAGACAGACATTTTCGTAAGAACCATTTTTTCTGACTCAGAGGGTTTCAAAACGTCGAGAAATGACGAAAACTGGATAGGTATAAATTCACATGAATCTAAGAGATTCCATCATTAATGATGAGAATGTGAGAATGTATATTAAGGATTTCGTATATGGGGGTCGTGCAATTCAAGTCCGTGTAATAGATCCACCTCCTGGTTTAACGTTAGCACAGAATATAATATTTTTAGAGCATGCAATTCGGCAGTTGTTTACGCATTTAATGCGTGACATACCACCGAATAACATGACAAAAATATCATTTGATTCGGAGCACACAAAACGGGAGGGCTAATTAACGTTTCGGCCAGCGCGTAGAATAACAGCTGATCATCTCTGGAACACAATCTACGCGGTGATCCAGAGTAATGAACAGCTTAAGATTGGCAACTCGTTCATTCTTACCGTTAAGCATGTCGAGGATAGACGGGGCACTGACCGTTCAAATAAATTCAACGTGTTTAACATTTCTAAAATGTCCCGTCTGGAAATATCCAATGTTGATAATCTATGTTACTCCGTGCCTTCGTCGCTGCACTCGTACATGTTGAGCGCAGCCTGATTTGTGTGGGGGAATTACAAGGACGCTGGGACAGCGTTAGACATCTCCAACGCCGGCTCCAGCTTGACCTAGCAATTAATTCAATTAATGATGCTTCTGTAGTCATAACTGTATTATAACGATACACACGAGATCAAGGGTACAGACGAGACAGTCCTTGATAATTTACACATGTTGTACAATCGTACACATAGCCATTATGACGTTGTTTTAAATTTGAAGGTTCTCGCGCGTAAATCCTTTTCCTGTGTACCGTGTAATGTCGGGTATGTAAGACCTAGGGCACACATGTGCTCTAATAAGTGCACCTCATGCAACTCGGATCCTGCTTGCGAAACCGTTGCTGAGAACAGAGAGGTTCTTGAAGTACAGTGTAATGATTGTAAGCGTTTTTCTTTGATGGAATAGACTGTTATAACAATCACATTAAAAAACGTTTGTTCACATCTCAAAGCAGCGTTTGCGCGAAATTGTGGGTATGTGATGGGTGTTTTCGTGTCGTTGATTATAGCAATGAAAAAAAACATGAATATGGTCGTGGTTACTTCATAAATTGTTTGTGTTAACCCAATTACAATCATGATTGTCATATAGCACCAATCAAAGCAAACAAGAACCCTAATACAATGCCGACAAGTTTCGTCTTCTACGACTTCGAAACGGAACAGACGAAAACTGTAGCGGGTGCCCCCACTGTCAGTATTGACAAACCTAACCTGTGTGTGGTCCAGCGGATTTGCACACTATGCTTCGAAAATAACGACATTTCAGAAAAACGTGTTGAATGTGGTGAGCGTCAGATAATACTTAGAGGCGAAAGTACGGTACCCGACTTCGCCAAGCTTGTAACAGAATCACAAAACATATTTAAGAGCGTAGTGTGCATAGCACATAATGCTAAGGGGCTTGATGCCCAATTTATTTTAAGATGTATAGTTGTAAAAAGGATAATCAAAAGCAGCCGAAAATTATGACTACCGGTTCTTATATTATTTTAATGCAGATTGGGCAAACGAAATTTATTGAAGGCCTCAAGTACCTGCACTCACCCTTGAGCGATCTTCCTAGTGCATTTGAGCAAGCAAGCGGTTGAGAAAAAGGGACAGTTTCCTCATTTACTTAACACGCCTGACTGACTGTTTAAACGACGTACTTATACTCCGGCTAGCCTGTCTATATTTCGGAAAGATATTTCCAGAGTTGAGCGTTTCTTGTCCTTTTTCTGAAAGCATGACCATTGCATCGGCATGCATGAGAATGCTTAGGAAAAAATTCCTCGAAAGGGACACTATTAGCATTCCACCCAATAGAGGCTATCGGACCGCGATTAACCAGTCGAAAAGGGCAATTGAATAATTGTTGTGGAAGGAGTATGTGTTAGGAAAAACGATTCAACATGCTGGTAGATATCGTGAACATCATATCGATGAAGGATACCTTTTTAACGGCTACTATGAGGATAAGGGTGAACGGAACATTCTCCACTTTTATGATTGCTATTGGCATGACTGTGTGCACTGTTATACTGTAAACAGAGACAAGGTGCCCCGTCGTGGGCGAAGTCCTGCTTCAAAATATGAATACACATGCACTCAGACAGAGCCCTTCGATCGAAGGGGTATATAGTAACCGACATTTGGGAGTGTGAGCTTAACAGATTAAATAAAGATACACCGGAAATGTGTGAATTCATAGGAAATAGCCCTCTCCTAGCGCACACTCTTTTAAATCCGCGAGATGCTTTCTCTGGCGGACGCACCGATATGACCACCTGCTATTATTGGATAAAAATTGGAGAAAAAATATATTATATAGATATTTGCTCCTTACATTCTTACATTTGTAAGATAGGTAAGTTTCTGATCGGTCACCCCGAAGTCTCTGTCGGTGAAGACTGCAAGGAACTAATGGGCAACGATTACGAAGATCTGTCCGAGTCTTGCGGGTTTCGAGGGAGCTGAAAAAGGTGTCGAGGACGGGTACACGATTATTGAGGTGATCGAGATTTAGAAGTACAAAGTTGTATAGTATGACCCTGAGACACGCACCGGTGTTTTTTTCAGTGGCTACGTTGACATGTGGTTCAAGCTGAAGCAAGAATCAGGTGTCTGGCCGCTTGATTGTGTAGACAAGGAATCTCGATTAGCGTACTTAATCGATCACATTGAGGTAGAGAGCGTGGAACTTGACAGAAAAAAATATGAAAAAATCCTGGTCTTAGACCTGTTCGAAAGATATGCTTATACTCATTTTGGGGTAAATTCGGTCAGCGACAGAATTTACCTCAAACCGAAATCGTCCTTAAATCACAACAGCTTATGGAACTGATGTATAACCCTCAACTAGAGGTTCACGACGTTCTACCTGTGGATGAGAATGCTTTTTACGTTTCGTGCGCAGATCGAGAAGGCACGTCTATACCAACTGCTTATACAAATGTCGTTATAACTGCTTATGTCACTGCCCAAGCTCGTCTAAAGTTATATAAATACTTTAAACAATTGACAGACAGGGTTCTGTATTACGATACAGCTTCATGTATTCACGTAAATCATGAAGACAACCCTGACGAATACAAATCTGAAATTGGACGGTATTTAGGCCAAATGACAGACGAACTTGAAGCGGCCTACGGGCCAGATAGCTGCACAGAAAGTTTTGTGTCTGGTGGCCCTAAATTTTACGCTTATGAAGCTGTTAATGGTAACGGTGGTGTTCATCACACTTGTCAGGTGAAAGAGTTCACCTTCAATTACGAAAACTCACAAAAAATCAATTTCGACTCTCTTCGAGAGGACGGTGGTAGGCAGAACGCATGCGGAGGTCAAGATCCTTCTTTCGATTTCTCCCTTGTCTTCTCTCATACATGTGCGTTTCAGCAACACATAATTAACTGTGAGTTTTACTATTTTAGAAACAAAAACAAAAAAGAAATATCCCAATCTTTCCCTCAAAAAAAATTTGGTATATTTTTTTATTGTTCAGATTTTCCCTTTTCTCCTATTTTTGATTTCAGAAAGGTTGTTTATACCTATGATCCTGGAACAAAGTCGAGGGCCGATGCACCGAAAGGCCACTTCTTTGTTCCCTGACACAAACCGTCCGACTGTAATTCGGCATATATTTGATGATGAGTTTACTTACTTAAGATAATCATCATAAACTTCTCATTATTATTTATAATTTTGTATATTTATTCCCACATTGTTCTTTGATTTCAGGAAGTATTAATATATCTGACCGGAAGATCATCCCGCCCTGTCCTGGTAGCCTCACCCTGACGCACTATGTCAGATGCATCAGAAACATCATTGTAGAAATGAAAAAGATGTAGCTGTGATAGGTAAAAAATAAAGTTAGCAAGTGTGAAAAATTTATCTCCAGGTTGTAGTTATTTCTGATGTATTTTGTTTCTTTTTTCTAAATTTTATACATGTAATTTTTTTTCAACGAAATAACTTAACAATATTGAACATGAAACTGCATAATTACAAAATCTTTCTTAAACAAATTTATAAACATTCACGTTTTCTTCATCCATTCCTTCAAATTGAAAACAAAAAAAATATTTTTACTGAAAACATGCATTTATTAATTTATTTCACCCCAAAACCGTTATTCTCATTGTTAAATATAAGAAGAATTCATACTTGAGATCAGTAATAAATTTAGTTACAATTTATCAGTGAAACAGAAAGAAAGTTAAGTTTAGTTGAATTAAAAAAAAAGAAATAGAGAAGTTAAGATTAGAAAGAAACGGAAGAAAAAAAGAAAAGATTATTATATGTTTGAAAAAGAAAATTAAAAGGTAAATTAAAATCAGAAAATCCGACAATAAACAACTTTTTATTTTCTCAAACAGGTAGCAGCAGGTAGAGAATCGTTAATGACCACCCGAGAGAAAATCAATTTCCTGAAAGCAGAGTGTAGAAGAATCGGGAGTCGAAAGTGACAGAGAAACCTGTTTTTTTCTTAAAGGGAAAAGAAGACACCCTATACAAGCATAGCTAGAACGTGGCGTGGGCCCCCGCGGCCGGAAAACCCAGTTAGAAGCTTTTCAGGAGGTGGCGCGCGAGCTGTTCATAGCTGTTTTCTCCGCCGCCGCCAGACTTACAAGCTAGGCAGTCTGGTGTTTGCACCAAGGTTTATAAGCTGTTCCACCTGGTCGCGCCGGGCGTTTCGTTTAGCTCATTTGCGTTACCGATTTTCACCGTAAATGCTTTTCCAGCCAGAATATCGATTCCGATGTTTCCAACATATTTACCATTACGCTTGCGCCTTGTGCGTGCGAAAAAGCGTATAAAAGTGTGAGAAGGTAACTTTTTTCTCTAGTATACACCAAAATGGATCCACCCTGGAAGCACTCCTTTACGTCCATGATATGCGGTCCGACAAGGTGCGGCAAAACATTTTTTGTTACAAAATTTCTTGAGTATATCAACGACATGTGTGATGTTTCCTTTGCGCGTATTATTTTCTATTACTTCGAGTTCCAACAGTCGTACAGTGAGTACGGAAAAAGGATTGAAATTTGCGAGGGACTGCCGCAATCTAGTGACTATTGTAATGATCCAGACACAAATCTCGTAATAATAGATGACCTTATGAGAGAATCATCAAACAATATGGTAATCGACCTTTTCACTAAAGATAGTCAGCACAAAAACTTGAGTGTAATTTTTATTACTCAAAATTTATTTCATCAAGGTCATGGACAGCGCGATATTTTACTTAATTTAAATTATATAGTTGTATTTAAAAATCCTAGAGGTAGAGCACGAATACAATATTTCGCCCGTCGAGTGTGCCTGGGAAACCCTCGTTTTCTGTAGGAGGCCTATCATGACGCAACCTCGTCACCACACAGATATCTTCTTTTCGATCTCAAGCAATCAGCACCCGATAACTGCCGATTCAGAACCTGTATTTTTCCAAACGATCCCTACCACTATGTTTACCATCCTGTAAAGGGTATAAAAACACAGGACAGTATAACGATGATACCAGTTGTACGCTTATAATGAAGTCGCACGCACGTAAAATCATTGGCGATAAAAACGTCTCGGAAATGTTCCTCTAAAGCAAGGCGAAAAAGTAAAATTGAAAAGACATCGACACACTTTGAGAAAATTAGCTGAAAAAAGGGCACGTACAAAAGTGAACAAAAATTCATTGTTCTTTTAGGAGGCTTTTTACCACTGTTAATCGGACCCATTATCGGTGCTCTATTATCGAATTTGTTTTCATCATAATCATATTAATATAAATGAAATATTGACATGAAACATGCCCGAAAAATGATACTAGTACCTAGTGACCGTATCGAACAAATGCAGAAACAGCAACAAATACCTACAGCACAAAATCTTCAGCAAGATGTTTCCAATTTTACTTTTCCAACTATTCAGACTCCTGGAAATACAATCAACCGGCTTGATTCGGAAATGAGACAAATTTTATACTCACCATATAGTAAAGAAGAACTGACCGTATAGTAAAGAAGACTGACAGAGGACATAGTTGACTCTGTACCAAAAACTTATAAAGCTAAAAGTGAGCTATTACAGGAACAGTTACATAAATTTGATATTAAGATTAGACTTAAATGGGATCGAACAGGCAACATTTTCATCGATGGATTTCGTGAAGAAAGGTCTACTATTGTTGATCATATAAATGATGCAGTAAGACTTAGAAAAACTGTGTCCGTTCCAGGCAGACGTCAGTTTGCCGCTTTCTCGCGTGACATATCTATACCAAGAGAACTCGTGGGGAACGAGTCATACTGGAACCGCTCACAAACACACGCTACCTTCCCGACAGCAAATTAAACCCCCATTCCTACAAGGAAAAACAAGAACGCCCGTTCTAATAAAAGATAATCTCAGCTTTATGAGCCTTTTATTCGGACAACGACGGGTGGATAACAGATGAAGAAGTAGAGAAGACAAAGAAACAGGAAACCTAAAGCATTTTGCTTGAACTTCAATCTGTGAGATGAAAATGCAGCTTTTGAATAAACTGTACAATGACCCGTCGCATCCAGCCTCATATTCTGGCGTGAAGAAAATTGTGACTGCCACACGTGGAAAAATTACGCGTAAGAACGCCGTTGATCGGCCTAAAAGCCAAGACGCCTATAATCTTCACAGACCTTATAGGAAAAAGTTCTTACGTGCAAATTACAATAATGTTGACAACATTGACAATGTGTGAGAGGCCAATTTGGTAGATTTCCAATCGTCGAAAACAGACAACGATAATTATACCTACCTTTCAGTTGTCATTGACGTACTAAGCAAGTACTCGTGGATTGAGCCACTTCGAAACAAAGCAGCAGCTGAGGTGGAAACCGCTTTCAAATGCATTCTTCAGGAGAGTAATAAACGTGTTTCAATTACCCTTTAAACCGTCAAGGGGAAGAAGTTTCTCGGTGCAAATTTTCAAAATTTTCTGCCCAGTCGTCATATATCTTTTCTTGTTTCTCGTGATCCAAATGTTCAAGCGGCCGTCGTTGAACGTTTTAACCATACTCTCAAAGAAAGCATGTAGCGCTTTTTTACACACCAAGCCCTTCAAGACGTAGAAAAACGAATCAAAAGCAAAATACGATATTTTCACAAATATTTAATTAACAGTGATCATGTACTTTCTTGCATTCTCATCCTTGCGAGTGTTCAAAGACCGAGCTGGACCTTTTTTCGCTGCCGCCTACTCGAACGTCAATAGAAAACTCTCAGTGGGTTCACTACAAACCGGTTTCATCCCTCACAGACGACTCACCCATAGAGTTTGTTGTCCCAGTTCATGGGGATAAGTACACTGACCTGCCGCACACTGCTGAGTCTACGAGTTCGGTTAATAGCGCCGGACAAGACGGATCTAAACAGGACTCAAGTTGAAGCGATAGGACCCATTAATAACTTACCACACTCAATGTTGAATTGAGTCGACATCTATTATAATCAAAAACTGGTATCACAGCCAAACAACGCATACGCATATAGAGCATATAACGAAAGACTTCTCAATTATGGTTCGCCGGACAAAAACAGTCATCTTACGTCGTCATTGTGGGTTAATGACACACCCAAATACATGGATAATACCAGTGGCGGATCTAGGGGGGGGGGCATGGGGGAATTCCCCTCCCCCCCAAAAAGCTCAATAATTTATAGATTGTATCAGTGTTGTGGAAAATTGTGAGTGAAGGGAAAAGAATTGATAAAATCGGACATCCACACTGTTATGTTTTTAATCAGGATAAATTTCTTTTAAACAGTGCAGAACTTCGGCCTAGACTTGTTCGTTCGAAAGACGCCTTTTGCCCAATGGATCCTACGTGTAGCGCCTACTCGTATATCGAAAAGCATCTCTTCTTGTTTGCCGGGTAAGAAACAACCCTGGAATCTTGCTTGCTCACGCCAAGACCCTCTCTCAAGGCACAGCCAAATATCCCATTACTAGAGTCGAGGTGAAGACCCTTTCCGTTTACGCTGGTATACACATGGAGACAGTAGACAATATAATTCTCGATCAACTACTTAAAAGAATAATTATCGGGTTTGTTGACAACACCGCTTGCGATGGTGCACGTAATAAAAACCCATAGAACTTTTAAAATTAAAAAATAAACCATTTCTCTTCATTCGTCGATGGCATGCATATACCTTCAAAACCTTCACAACCAGATTTCATAAACGATAAGCTTTATGTTGAAGCTTATCACTCCCTATTTTCTGGTACCGGTATTCATTTTTTTTAATGAGGGAAATAATGTTGATCGACACGATTACGCAAATGAATGTTGCCTTTTCGCGTTTGATCCTACATTAGATCTTCCTGCATGTTGCTACTCCCACTGAAATCTCGTGAAACACGGCAGTCTCAGAATAAAAGTTCGACTAGAAGGAATGCTCACAGAAACCGTCAACGTAGAGTTACATAGCCCTCGCCCTCGTCTGCTGGACAAAACGGTAAATTACGTTGTAGACATTTGAGGCTTTCGCGATTTGGACGATCACCTTATACCGAAAGAAGTGGCCGTAACAGCAATAGATCATAAATTCTTTGATCACTGGATTTCTGCACTACTACATTTTTCTCGGAACTTTCAGACTGTGCCAAACAACAAAATAATTGGTTAACCTGCTTTTACCATGGGATAGAGTGGTTTGAAGGTGATGTACCCATCGAATTCATCTATTCCAATCTGCGAGACGTCGCAAGAACAGCAGGACAAATCTACACACAAGAACGAGAAAAAGCACAACTTTTGCAAAAAATCACTAGCAGGCAAATTGTGAACTTAGAGGAACTGATTTGCATATTATTCAAGAAATTGCTTCATAGTCGTGTCTACTGCTTTCATCATGGTGCTAAGAAGAAAGAATATTTCACCAATGCTTTAAGCAATACCACTAAAATGAAACAATGGCTCGAAAAACAACGAGAGCAATAACGACTATGCAGCATCAAGGACAAGAAACCAGAAAATTCAATAGGAGCAGTTACAAAAATTCCAGAGACGAATTGAGGTCCGTCATTGCCGATGTGGATATAACACAGCCATCCACTTCAAAAATAGACAGTTTTCAATATCATACGTATGGAGACGTACGTGCCATCATTTTCGAAAATCCCTTCTTCTACCAAGATATGGCCCCGTGGGTCCTCCTTCACTAATTATACCATCTGTCACCTCCAAATTACATAAAATACATTATTTTCAAACCAATCAGGAGTCTGATCCAAAATCCATCACCCCTCCCACAACCAATCAAAAGGGCGACCTAATGTACAGGTCACGCCCTCTACCAATGAGAGGTCTGATCTAATGTCTAGGCCACGCCCCCTCGACCAATCAGGTGGGTGATCCATAGTCCATTCGTTCTACTTGCTTGGATTGATTTTGTGATTTCATATAATTTTGATTACCTTTATCATAAATAAATAATATATATAATATATATTCAAATAATTATTCATAATATATTATTTTATATACATATAGTATGCAATATTTATGTACTGGCGGATTTTTTTGGTGTGATATTATTTTTTTCTGTGAGCACGCGCCTGGAAAAATGATGTCTAGTCTTTGAATACGTCTCTAAACTTCATGAAATATCCACAAAACATCAATTTTAACAGGCATTAAAGGTACCCACTGGTTTATAGAGGTAATCTCTCCTGAATATTCTACATATAGGAATGTATGAATTAATATATGAGCAATACGAAAAACAGATAATCATCAAAAGAATGTATAGACGACTGATAAAAAAGGAATCTAAGAACATCTATTTTGCGAATCGACGCAATGGGAGAGCATGCACTCGTTATTTTAGAGATAGATAACTGTGTAGACCGGCAAAATTAAAATATTCTTAAAAATTAAAAAAAAAATTGTGCACAAATTTGGCTGAAACCACCATACGGGGTCGGAAATTTAGTGAAAAATTGTAAAAAATTGCTAAATGTTTTTCTCGGACGGTTGTTGCAATAAAATAGGGTGTGATACACGTGCGCACAGGCAATTGCTACTCGCGCTAGCCTCCGACTCACACTTCGAGCCTCCAACTCATGTTGCAAGTTTCACACTCGTCGGCAATCGCCTATTTTACACACGTGTATCACAAACAAAGCTATTTGCGTTCAAATAATAGATATGATAATGGGACCATGTTTTCGATCCGGGCTTAGAAGTTATAAGTAGGTAAGCGTTTTTGGGTCATTCTGCGTTTCAAGAGGAGGTGATACTTTGACCTACACTTATAAGGAGAATGCTAAATATGCGGAAATACCATTTGTAAGATTAAGGTCAAACGGATGAATCTTTTTGTCTATTTTTTTCATGCACAATATAAAAAGTACAAAGATTACACTGTACAACATTTCGGACCTTTTTTCAAAATGTCCAATATTTTATTCTAATAAGCTTTTTCCCGTAGATTTTGAATCCGAAAGCGAAAATGTTCCAGCACGTCACGTTTTTTTTGGAAAGCGGGTTCAAAACGTTCGAAAACCTGTTTCTGGCCATTTTTGCATCAATGTAGTGAACAAGCAAGACTTGCCCTGTGAAACTGAAAAATCGGAAGCATAAAAGAGATTTTCTGTAGCAAAGCTTTTTCATGTGCGCACAACCACTTGCAGGCTTGTATACTGCACTGTACATTATTTTGGACCTTCTTACATTCTCATCTCAACGAGAAGGTTTTATGTGGAAATTGACTTTCGCGAAAATCATCAAGTCTCGACGTTTTCGGACCCACTGATTGAGAAAGAATGGATTTTAATTCGGTGTCTGTCTGTCATTGTCGTTGTCATTTCACTGGAAACAAGGGAGCGTCCACATACCTGTATTACGTGACGCTCTTAAGGGGAGGGGGGTCTGCCCTAACGTCACAAAGTGTCATATAAGAGGGGGGTCGCAAAGATTTTGTAACACGTGACGCTTTTCTGTTTAAAAAAATAAAATTTAAATCCGTGTCGATACATTTAAGACCAATATTAGGATTAAATCTTTGAATTATATTAATATTCTCAAATGAAACAAAAATGTCTTAGGGATTTGATTAAAAGCATTCTCATACTAGTATCAAATAGTTTTAACTCATTATTCATTGTTCGATTGATGATTATATAAAATTTCATTTATATTTCGTATTTCAAAATAGGGAGGGGGGGTCCAGCTTTAGTGTCACATGAGATTTTGAGGGGGAGCTCACCGAAATATCACAAATTTATACTCGTACAAGAGTGAGGGGTGAGTCAAAAATCACTAAAAATAGCGTCACCTAATATGTGAACGCTCTCCAATACAATTTTTGACGGCAAAAGCTTTCGCCCAAAGCAGAAGTCTTAGACTGACGTATAGAAATGAATATAACATACATTTGATATAACAGAGTTCAACATGATGTAAAAAAATTTGAGTTTTGGATATACTTTTTTGTTGGAGTGCGAAGAGCGAGACACGAGAATGTATTCGTTAAAGTCGAAGGTGCTTTAACAAAAGAGAATTCAGAATCACCAAATTACAGTTGTCAGTGATTTGACCTTTAATTTTGAAAGGCCTGTGAAAAAAATTTGGATGAGTACAAAGAGCGAGCACGAAGTGCGAGGAAAATATGTACATTATTGAACTTTTTGAACTCGTTTTTCAAAAAAAACGTGACGTGATGGAACATTTTTGTTACCGAATTCATAATCTGCGGAAAAAGCTCATCGAAATGGCCTCTAGGTCCTTCTGAAGCAAAATTTTTGTCATACAGTGTTATCGCTAAAAGTCATTTTTTCATAAAAAAAATAAATTTTTCATGTAATAATCGAAATAAATAATGCGCCTCAATAGCAGAACACGCGAGTACGGTGGCTCGCAATGGAGTAAAAGCGAGGGAAGATCTCTTAGAGATTGTTTTTCTTCCTTTTTCTAATGCGCGTCACCGTGCTAGCTTGTTGTCGTCTATTAAAGAGCATTATTTATTTCGATTATTACATAAAAAATATAATATTCTGTGAAAAATACCTTTTACAGATAATCTTTGTACCCTTTTGATTAAGTATGACAAAAACAGACAAAACAATTCATCAATTTAGCGTTAATCTGACAACTAGGATTTCTCCATACTTTGCATTCTCTTCAATCTATCAGCATTCTTCTTAACACAAAGTTGTTCTTCATATAAACAAAATTAAATTTTTGGTTTAAATGTTGGTATTCTGGAAAATATTTTTGCAATATGATGACATCCGACTTTTTTTCAGGGGAAGGGTGCCCACAGGAATTCAGAAAAGTCTTAGCAATTCAGGAGTAAAAAAATCTTTTTGCCACAAACTGGATAAGTCTGATGCAATCAGATTGTAAGTACAGAAGCGAAAATTTGTTTAACTGACTTGTTTTTCTTGAAAATTATTTGAAAGTAGGTAGTCAAATAAGCAGTCATTGCGACCTATCAAATAATTATTTCGTTAAAAAAAAATCTTGAAATTGAATAGCATTCAAATATAACTCTTGTAAAACACGTCAATACAACAGAGTCATAGATATTCAGTGATCATAACGCATTTTATTCAATAATTTTTTAGATATTCCATTTGATTCGATATGCACACCGAACAACTGTGACACCTTTCCCCTAAGCGTTCTTTTAATTTCCCGATTCAAACGCATATCTTCAATTTTTAATTACTATCTCCTAAACTTAGAGAATTTTTGTACTTTGGTGCGTTTAAGATACCAAATACATACACTGAAAGTCCCTAATAAGTCCGACTTTGGTTCTTGCCTAAAATGGCCTTGGACATATATCGGAGCGTCTCCAATGAGCGTCTCTAATTGATGAAAAGAGAATTTCTTGCGTGTATTTAAAAATAAATGCGAAATATGCACGCGAGTGTTCGAACAGCCCGCTTTGTAAGTACGGTACTGGATGAGTTTTCTGGCTCTAGAGTGTCGCTCTCTGTACCCCTTCGACCCCTGATTTTCGAACGGAATTCTCGGAATGACATATTGCGCACTGGCTTATTCGGGACTTCCAGTGTATTTAGAGCCTTTTCTTTACTAGTTACCAGGCGGCGATTCCCTGCGGCGAATCTTGACAATTTGAACCATTTTTAATTGTTATTAACAATTGGAAATATATTAAAGGATATCAAAATGAACTTGATATATCATTTATAAAAGGCGTGTCCAAGTCCATTCAAATCATTCATAGAAAAGAATTCAAAAGACTTCAAAAGCATTCAAGAGTTTATAAGATACCCAGTGGGCAAAAAATTGAAGGACGTCTTTAAGACATCTTCATGACATCTTTACGACGTCGCGAAGACATCCTATGTCCGTGTCTTAAACATGATGTAAAGACATCCTTGTGACATTAAAATGTCTTAAAGATATCTTTACGACACGGGCATAGAATGTCTTTGCGACATGGTAAAAATGTCGTAGGGATGTCGTAAAAACGTCCATCGTTTTTTTGGCCACTAGGTAAATTCAAAAGCATATAGAGAATTTAAAGGAATTCAGAAAAATGAAAAAAATAATTCTAAAGAATTTAACTGTTTTCAAGGTCAATTCAACTAAATACATGCTGCTATTTTAGAAAACGGCAGTTTTATATTGGGTGATTTACATTTTTTTTCTAAATCTTTTCATGTTGCTATCATTAACCGTATTAATAGCAGCGGTACGACAAGAATTGGCGAATTTCGGCTCAACACAATAAATCCCAAAGAGACCAATTTCGATCCAAAAGTGGATCAAAGCGGTGCACAATGGAGAAACAGATGAAAAATACATCACTACTATATTGACAATTACAACTAAATTCACATCTTCCTACGTAAATGTCAAATGTTTTTCCATTGTGCAACGCTTTGATCCACTTGTGGATAAAAATTTGACACCTAGAAATTTTGTGTGAAATTGTTTGAAAAGCATAAAACTTGGTGTATGCTTTCTTATTGTGACCTAGGAAAACTCCTAAAACATTTTTTAGGTCATAAATGACACCAAGTTTCATGTTTTTTTTTATCAATTTGAGCCAAATTTAGGTGTACATTGCTACTATATGGCTCGTAATGCAAAAAAAATGCATGAAAAATGCATTCACTGGAATACAACTTTTATTCAAGAAAATTCAAAATTAGAAATAATTTAAAATAATTCGAGGGAATTCAACTGAGTTGAAAGAAATTAAAAAGAATTCAAAGAAACACAAAGAATTCTAAAGAACTCAAAAAACTTCAGATACCGTGCACCTGAAATCAATAGTGGTTAATCCCTCGCATCTCACGTGGGACTTTTGAATAACCCAAGAACATGCCAAGATATCTCATAGATTGCACTTAAAAATTTCCCGCGTAATTTGCATGAGGAACTCTGCGTAAAACCTTAAAAATGAGATAATTTTCTTAAATGTAATGGAGAGCTAATGTTTCATCTAGGGGTGCCGGCTTTTGGCACACGATCCGCACAGATATCGCTAGGATGTCCCCAGGATATATCGAGTCATAAAATGGATATTCCTGTTGCTATGAGGTCAATTTTCAACTCTTTTCAAATAAATATTATAGTCAGAATTAAGTGGCTTTACAATGGAAGAGTTCGATCACTAGAACCACAATTCTGAAATTAATTTAGAAAGACTCATGAATCCTTCGCTTAAATCCCAGCTTAATAAAATTGACTTGAAATCCGAATAAGAGACATCGAATGTAACAAGATTAAAAGAGTCACAATATTTTGAATCACTCTGAATGAAAAACTCGCAAAATTTCACTATTCACTCTCCTCAGACACATCACAAAGCACACTACCTTCTGAACTTTTCTGAGTTTCTTCATCGACCACTTCGGTGATCTCGGTCCTCGATTCTTTCTTCGCTTCTCGAATGTCTTTATAGGTCCTCGTGATATGTTTCAGAATATAATGCGTTCCTCTATGATTCTCCTCGTTTGATCTGGACGCCGAAGCTTCATCCCTCGTCAAATTCAATGGCCGATTGTATTCCTTCACTTGAGGCACACTGAAAGCAGAGCTGTGCTTGCTCTTGAACGGCAATTGCCTTTCGCTCAACTTCCTATCCCAGATATGTCCCGATACACGAAGGTCAATAAAAAAATGCAGTGGATCAATGCCAGGATAAGACTGAGGCATCGCATAAGGTGGATACCAAAGAGGATTTGGCAAAAATTCTGGATTTGGGACGTTGCCAACATTTCCAGAAGGTAATCCAAAACCTTTCACCATCTGGAGTTCATCACCTCTTTCAGACAATGCTGGTAAAAAATTCCTTGGGCTGAAATCCAACTTGTTTCTCTGCTCACTCAAAAAAGAAAGCTCATTATTAGCTTTGGAAGGCTCCTCAAAGCTACTCCTATCACTATAAGTACAATTTTTCCTTTCTACAGATTCCTCTGGTTTGACCTTCTGCAATTCGGTAGAGAAAATCGATTCCTGTTGACTGGGAATTCGATCTGCAAAGTAGCTTTTCACTGGTTTGAATTCGGAGCGATTTTCATCAACGGGTCTGAGAACTTCAGGGTTGAAGTCTGGTGATTTTTGTTCTAGAGACAAGGGGAGACTTTTGCCTACGTGGTCGTAAGATTCAAGGCATTTGTTACGATTTTCGGTGTGGGTGGAATCTAGGAGATCTTGATTTTGTTGTTGCTGAGTGTGAAAATATTTTTCTGGTTGTTGTTGGTGTTGATGAGTGTGATTGTGACTTCGTTCTTTGGTAGTCAATTCTAAGGGTCGTTCTCGAGCATCCCTCCAGGATCGCTTTCTGCGTCGCGGAGCTCCAGGTAAGTGGCCGACTGGACAAGCTTCGGCCTTTGCCTGGACGAAGGAGCGGAGCATTTCGCTGAAGAAAAAACTGTGTGGAGTTAAGGGTACATTGTAGAGGTAGGGTGGTGTTGCTGCTAAGAGGCGAGAGACCAGGTCGCCGCCGGAAAGAGAAGCTGGGGTTTTTAAGGTTGAGGGATCTCCGGTCGTCGTCGTCATTCTGTAACAGGATAAATAGGAAAAGTGTTTGAAAACTTAAATAAATAATTGGATTTTCAATTTGATGATCTAGTGTATTAATAAATTGAATATTAAATATGTCATATGAAAATCAAGACTTTTTAAAAATATTTATAATTGCATTAAAGAATCTATATACGGCACGTTTTGGACAAATTCAACTTAAACATATTAAATCAAACATAAACTTCTGTTTATTGGTTGAATATGTTTCGTTAAACTCCAAAGAAACATATTTATGCAGTAAACAAAAGTTTATACAAGTAATAAGTTTAACAAGATATCTGCAACTAACATGCTTGCCGTCCCGGCTCTACTCTATTCATTTGGAGTGGTTCCATGGACGAAGCACAAGCTCACGGCCCCTAACATCGCCACACGTAAGATCATGCATATGCAGAACAGCTTGCATATCAACTCGTCCATTCCGCGCTTATACATTCCACGCCGTAAGGGCGGACGCTTACTTCTAAATATCCAGTGTCTTTATGACCGAATTATTTTGGGTATAGATCTCTTCGTGGACCCTCTCCTGACAATGGTCAGGAACCACGAGATGATTGGCAAAGGAGCGTTCCTCTACAAAGTCGCGGAGCAGGCGGCCGAGGCCCTTGGCCTGGATCTTAAAGTCAGAAGCGAGAAACGTGCATTACTCCATCTAGATGCCTCACTTCTGACAACCGGAGTAAAAAACGCAGAGGTGAACAACTTCCTCGTACAACTCCACAACAAGAAAATGCACGGAAACTTTCACAGAAATGTAAAGGATCAGTCTTTGTCAATGGAGTTAACGCTTGCCTTTCTTAAATATATCCGGACTTAATTCAAGCACAGAGGGTTTTATTTTTGCTTGTCAGGACGGTGCCATTCCCACCTTGGTATACCGTAGCCGCATCTTACGTGAAGAAGTTCTCAGCGACAGGTGTAGAGCTTGTCATGCACATTCTAAACACCTACGGATCAGACTATCCGGGTGTCCCACTCATGCGGGACAACGTATCTCTACAGCCACAATGCGGCCTTGATGGTGCTTTATTACCATATTTATAGCTCTTATGGTGTTAACCGCGACCCTGCCCTGCTGATCACTCTCAAAGAAATAGTCAATTATGCTACGTCGTCTCGTCCTCCTAGATCAAATGTAGTAACGCTAGTTGCACGATTCCAATCCACAGTTTTAAAGTCCGCGCCAAGTTTTTCAAGATTCCACTGCCCGGAGGCGTCGCGGGCGTCATATCGCCATCACGCTTTTCTGTGCGATTCTCTTCTCACGTAAAAAAGAGTTTTAACGAACAAAATAAAAATTCTTGATTGTTCCAAGGACTTTCTACCCAAAAATGGGTCGTGATAGACATAGGAGTGACAAAGGACATCAGAAAAGGTCAGACGATGCGGACCTGAACTTCCTACTCAGCGAAGTAACACACCTGCAAAAAAAGGTTAGAAAAGCAGCGTGCTCGGAAAAAAGAAAATATGAAGATGAACGAGACCCTGGAGGTTCGTCGTGTCATAACCGCCGATGCTCACGATCCTCATCACGATCTTTATCACATGTTAGAACACCTACCCCTAGAAATACTAAAAAAGTTAGAAAGGGCGACGAGCGTACGACCTGCGAGGTGCGTCACGCGACAGGCGTACCCGCCATAACGATAACCGATCGTTCCGTTCTTCCTCCTTTAGATCAAGTTCCAATTCGTCTTACAGCAGCCATTCTGAGAGCCGAATGACCAGATCAAAAAGCCCGGTTCGTCATGAATCACCAGGAAATAGGGAGAACAGAAATTGGACTCCTCAAACGCTGAATACCACCTTGATCAAAAAGTTTTATGACTTTATTTTTAAAATAAAAAATACAGGTTTATTCATCATAATCGATATTGTCCCCTTCAAAGTACTCCCCACCGACTGCAACGCACTTATGCCAGCGCTTGATCCAATCCTCGAAACATTTTTTATAATCGGTTTGCGGTATAGCCATC
>JAUMHM010000085.1:56095831-56108710 GCA_032362435.1 Melikaiella ostensackeni
AAATTTTAATTGATAATCTCCTTAACAAAAGGTAATGTCTTTTTAAAACCGTTTGTTAGTTAAACAAAATGTTTTTTTTTGTCTTGTGAGCCTGCCAAAATTTTTTTACTTTTTACAAGTTTTTTTATCCTGTTCTCAAGATTTGGTCCCTGTAGTATTCTGTGGTCAGATGACAGCCTGAATTCAAAATTGAAAGCATTCAGAATTGAATGATTTTAAATTTAATTTTTTAAAATTGGACAATTTCCAATTGAATGCTTTTGAGCTCGAATAATTTTCAATTTCGGACTTAAAAAGTGTAAGTGTATAAAATTCTTTGGTTTTCAATTTAAATTCATTTCAGACTGTAAAATTTCAAACCTAAAGTCTTAATGTTTACACAATTTTTAATTTGAATATCCAAAGACGATTTTAAATTTAAATAGTTCAAAATAGTATCACTTCAAATTGAGTTTTAATGTTTTGACAATTTCAAGCTTGAACCGGCCGAAACTTAGAAATTTTAAATTGAGAACGTTAATAATCAATTAATTTGAGATCACGTGTAAAAGCAGAATAAATATATTGATAAATCGCTTATTTTTGCGCATTAACAAAATGTGTATGAAAAAGTGTTATTTTCATAATTTTTGTGTTTTCATAGATCCCAATTTTGTACAATATATTTGTAGATTAGAAAAATCTCTTCAAATTTTGTCATATTTTTATATACTGATCCATGAGAGATAATCCCTTCATTTATAGACAACTGTTAACAAAATATTTGAAAACCTTTTTAAAAATGACTACAGAATTTTTTCCGTTTCTTAAGGCCTTTCTGCGTATAGAAATACCCTAGAGAAAAATTTTCAAATGCCAAGGAAAAAAATGGTAGCCTGTTTTCCAAACAGTAGGAAGTCTTGAGCTGCTCAGAAGATTTTTCAAAGCTAGCTAAAAAATTCGTTTTAAAATACAGGAAAATGATTACTATCAACAGGAATAATTATGGATCAAGGCTATTATTCAGTAGAAATTTTTGTTTTCTTAATAGGTTTTTAGTGTAGATCCTGAGAATAGTGATTATAAAATGTTCGAAAAGTCAGGTTAACGGTAGTTAAAGTTAAGTTAACGGTACTTATACCTTGAAAAATCTACTGTCTTTAATAACGTCTTTATCGTACCCATTTTTATAAGAAAATGGTACTCTTTCGGCGTGAAAAAAGTACCCTATGTGCGCTATTTTCTACCGTCTAGGGACTGTGAGGCCTGTACTCGACATAACAATATCTTAAATCATGTAGCTTCTTGCGATTGCAAATATAAAATTTGATGAACTGAGGCTTTCAAAATTTGAAAAAATTCAGATCGAAAGCCTTCAAATAAAATTATTCAGGACTGAAAAACTTCAGTTTAAAAAAAATAATGGGAAAATTAGTTACTGAATTTAATAGCCGAAGCATGAAATATATCTCCTGTTTAGAAGAAACTTAAGAATAGATTTTTTAATGTTCTTAGATTAGAAAACTTTTTCACAATACTTTCAAATTTAGAAGCATCATAATTTGAGATGTTCCATCCATAATCGATGTTGAAAGACTTTTATCTTCAAAAAATGTAATTTTACAAAATTTAAAACTAATAACGCATACGTTTTGAGATACAATTACTTGGAGGCTGTAATTTTCATCTTTCAAGATGAACTTAATTAAAAGTTCTAATAATACAGGAATTATAGAGTTTGAAGACTCAAAGTGGATTTTAAAATAAAATTCAAAAGTTTTTTGCTAAACGCATTTCACTTCAAAACATTCCAAAAATCCAAACTAGACAATAAACATCTTACGAATCTCAAAATCATAAACATTAAGGCCATGGCTACGCGTACCGAAATTTCGGTACGCACAGCAGGATTTTCTCGGTAGGAAAATCGCGACCTGGGAAAGGGACTATTTGTAAAAATAACTAGATTTTTTTCGGCACACGTAGACACTGTCAAATATTAAATTTGATAAAAATTCAGATCAAATGGCAAACAACTTTGGAATTTCAAGAAGAATTATTTCTCCCTATCGAATCTTTTAATTTTGAAGATATTTCTATGTATGAGTTTTAAAGATATAAAAAAAAAACATCGGAAATTTGAATTCGCATCAAAAACTTGTTTGATCGAAATTGAAGAACTTATTTATTCAAAAAAATTAAGATTAGAAAACTCTCAAACTCAATTTGTTCGAAAACATTCTAATATGAAAAATTTATCAAGAATAATTATGTAACAACAATCCCTGTTGCTCCTATTTTTATTGAATGTCTCAAACAAGGGAAAGTATCGGAAATTGGAAATATAGAACTTGAATCTACGAGTATATCTTGAAGCCTCTGAAATTTTTCTCAAAGGAAAAATTGTGATCTAAGTTTTGAAATGGTTTCCACAAACTCGTTTTCCGTCTTCGAGGTTTCTCAATTGCATCATTTCAGTCGGATATCACTCAACAAAATCGATTGTATTCTGTCTCCATTCAAACAGTTTGAGATTGACATTAACAGAAAAAACCTTGATTTCATTTTTGAACTAGCGGCAAATGCACGCGCGCGAAGCGAACGTTCACGTGACTGAATATTTATATCCTAAAATTTAAAATATGAACGATAAAAAAATCAAGAGCATTTGAAATAGAGAAAAAAAACTGATATTGAACGATTTCGAATTGAAAACGTTTCAAATCGAACCATTCTAGATTAGGCAAAATTTTGAAAAAATATTTTCTCAACATTTCCTTACATTAAAAATATGAACAATTAAAAAACCTATTATCAAACAATGTTTTCAATAATGAAAGTTTTAGCAATTTTGGAAACAATAATCAATTTTTAATTATATTGAATTAAAAGCGTTTGAAATAAAAAAAAAACTCATATTGAACGCTTTTGAATCTAAAACGTTCCAAATCAAACCATTCTAGATGAAGTCAAATTTTGAAAAAAGGACAATATTCTGATTAGAATAAAAAGTAATCAAATTTGTATTATTTCTCAATAAAAGCGTTTGCAATTGAACAATTTCAAATTGAAAACTTTTGAATTTTGATGATTTTCTATTCAAAGGGATCAACATTTGATAATTTGAAATTAGAAATTCATTTGAATGTTTCAAAATCAAAGCTTTTAAAATCTTGATATTCACAAATTTCAAATTGTTATTACCGTAGAATCACCCAACTTCGAATACTGGCCCAAACTTCGGACACCAATTTCTCTTGTATTGATGCTTATTTTTGGAAAACAAAACAGGCTTCTTATGTAATTTCCTACTTTGGACTTAAAGCTTTTATCACTTCCATACTATTTGGTTATGCAGAAGCAAAAAAATGGGGTGTCCGAAGTTTGGACCAAGCCTGATCATCTCCAGAGACTTTTTGCCATGTCTTTGAATGATTTTCAACATTCGCGGCACTTTTTTATTGGAATTTCCTTGATTTTTAAATCTCATTTTCATTTCAAATTCAGTTCAAATTTGATTTTCAAGTGGTATGCTCTGAAACTACAATGTTTTAGCTGAAATTGTAGGTACTTGATAAGCCAGCACAAACGCTTCTTAACAATAAAAGCCTTAAAACTTTGTCTTTTGCTTTTCCTTAAAATGGAATAACATTGCATTATCATGTTTTAACAGGCTTAAAAGTATGTAGATAAAGCTTTTCAATCCATGAAATTAAGTTCAGACCTGCATATTTATTTTTCATCCATATGAGTTTATACGTGGAGAAAACGGAACGACCAGATGCGCTGTTTCTCATGCGCGAACGACGCGTGAATGGAAAAATTTAGTTTCAAAATCGGTTCACAGTCGTGAAAGGCGTGAATCGCGCGAGCCTCGAGTCTTCGTCACGTCTCTCCGGGACGTGAAACGCGGTTGGGAACTTTCGGGACAAATGTATCACTTTTACAGTTGTACGAGCCGTGATTCGCGTCTAATGCAAATTCAGGCGGTGAAGTCTCTTTAATCGAGCGATATTTTGATACCGAAATATTGAATGTCAACACGTCACTGACAGTACTGAGGAAATTAAGGAATATGAAAACACTGCTGTAAAAATCATATCACTTGAAGGATCACAGCACGACGATGTCTATCATGATGCGTTTGTGCATGGTTGTGTAGAAAATAAACTATAAAATCGCTAGATACACGAGGTATTGGATTACGACAGCGTCGGCAACGCTAACGCGAACGAATGATCAGCTGATATAATCAATGGTCGGATTCGATAAATATCGAATAGCCGTGGTTCCAGTCTTATGATTCACAATCAACAGATTTGAGGGGTCACAGCTCTACGACGCGTAAAAAACAGCGCGAAGAGTCGTTAACGGCCCAACCGCGTTTCACGTCCCGGAGAGACGTGACAAAGACTCGAGGCTCGCGCGATTCACGTCTGTCACGACTGTGAACCGATTTGGGATTTGTGATATTAGATTTGTACAAAATTTTACCCCCCCCCCCCCCAGTTTTTGTCAAATGTCCACGTTTTGAGACCCCATGAACCCGAAAAACAGGTTTTTACGAATGTGTCTGTCTGCATGTATGTATGTCTGTTTGTGAGCACGATAACTTTTGGAAAAATGAATCTGCTGGATAATCTTTTTGGTAGGAGGCATAGTTTGTTTTTTAAGTATGGAAAATGATGTTGAAATACTTTAATTTCAATTTTTGAGCCAAACGAGGCAAGATGAGAAAAAAAGTCAGAAGAGCAGAATTTGTGCTTTTAAAAAGTCAAATGAAATTGCCGTTAAACATTTCTTCATAAGACCAATCGTAAATCATGAAGATAATTCTCTAATCATCTTTTTAACTATTTATTTGTATATATTATACGGTGAGCGCAGAAAATCGAGCGCGAAGCGCTAATATTATGATGAGAATGTATTCCTTGAGGCCGACAGAGCCTTAAGTAAATAAATTTCCTTATTTGAAATCAAAAACAAATTTAGTAATGTGTACATGAAGAACATTTAACACCGAGCGCAAAGCGCGCGACGAAATTGTGCCCTCGAAGCGGGCAGATTTTTATGATGAATAATTGTCATAGTATTTGAAATTATCTTGTTGTTTTCTAGAAAATGAAGCTTCTAAGATAAATCGAAATTTTTACTCGCGACAAAATAATGATTTCAATTGTGCATTACAAAAAAACTTGTTTACATATAGACACTAATATGAGTGGAAAATAAATATGAAGGTCTGAACTTGGATATCGTGGATGATAAAGCTTTATTTACATACTTTCAAGAGTGTTAAAACAGGATAATGTAATGTTATTTTATTTCGAGGAAAACTTGAAGACAAAGTTCTAACGCTCGTATCGTTAGGAAGGGTTTGCGCTGAAAACTTGTTAAGTACCTACAATTTCACCTAGAATATTACAGTTTCAGAGCATACCACTTAAAAGTTGAAAAAGCAAGGACATTTCTATAAAAAGACGCTGCGAATGCAAAAAATAATGTTAAAGACATGGAAAAAAGGCTTATGAAATGACCATTTGAAGCTCCGACATACAGTCAACTTATGGGAACCAATTACAAATTTTTTTCTGTTATTACTCACAGGCATAATTACTACTATGCAAATTTCCAACATTTAAAACCAAATAGTGTCGAAAAAAACCGGGACGTCGAGAAGGTCCCTTGAGTAGAATGACTCATATATACTAATGAGGAAAAGGTAATAGAAATGTGAAACGTAACAAACAGAAAATCTTAATAAAAGAGAGTGAGTAATATTTTGAACTTTATTGAACTTTGATTATGATTTATTTCTTTGGTTAAAACATTATGAAAAAACAGAACTTTTTCTGTTAATGACGTGTTTGAATATCTAATTCGTGTACGTCTCTGACCTAGAATTCAGATAGGCTGCTCAGAAACTCAAAAACTATTCGATTTCTATACGAAATTCGAATCATCTTTTCCAAAAAATATTTTGAAAATTTATCCGATTTTCACCAGATTTTATATTAATAAAGTGGATAGTTTCTTTGTCATAAAAAACAGGTAAACTATAATTTGAAGAACTTAGAAAAACTTCATATATTTTTCTTAGCTGTTTAGATTCATATATATGAGTACAGTAATTATGTAGTGGGCTGCTGACCTAAGACAACTTAATAGTTTTTAAAAGAAGATAAGAAGCGACAAATAGCGGCAATAGTTATCAGAAAACAAATAATTGTCAAAAATTGCCGCAAGAGTCATTAATACAAGGTGGTCTCTAGAAAGGTGGTAAACAAAGAAAAATGTGTAGAATCAATCAATTCAATAATTTAGGAAACAGGGTTTCTTATTTTTAATTATTAATTAAAATTAATATTCACACTATATATAATATGACTGCTATCGATTTAATTTTTCAAATTGTTTATTGATGTCAATAACAATTACAACAATCCCAGTTGTACTTTATTGTACTCTTATACCTCTTCGAGGTCCTCCTTGACGCCCCCTTCGAGGTCCTCTTAGTACAGTCGTCTGCACCTCCTCATTGCATTTTTCAACGCATGTATTGACAGTATCACGAGTCTTTTTTGCCTGGGCATCTAATGCAGCAATACCATTCATGCAACACCTCCTCGCAAGCTGTAAACAAACAAAAAGTAATTCTTTATGTTTATGTTGAAATTTTCTGTATAAATTAACCCTATTACTGATCTCTTAAATATTTATTGTATGCTCGGCATTGCTGAAAAGTTGAGGATTTTGGACTCTGACCGCCTGTTCTGAATCCTTGTGGCTCAACTTTCAATGATACTGATGTCTTTTTGGCGACATAACATCAGGTCTTTTGAAGACGGTGCCGGCAATCAAATCTTATGCCATGGAAACTGATGGGATAACTATTAAGATGATTAGACTTGCTCTTCCAGTAGTTTTTCGTATCTTACTCTATATTTACAATAAGTCTCTTCAGGTCAGCATTTTCCCGGATAGTTGGAAAAACGCGATAATCCACCCTGTCCCTGAGATCTCCAGCTCATCCTTTCCGAAAGATTTTCGTCCGATCTCTATTCTTTGCGCCACCTCCAAACCCCTGGAACGGATAGTCCACACGCAACTTACTGAATACCTCGATACAAATATATGGTTATATGGGTATATATGGTTCGAATCCTATTTATCTAATCGATCTCAACAAGTAAGAAATGGTAAAGTGAACTCAAACATTGCAAACGTCATGAATATACGGATGATTTTGAGCTCTATCTTTCAGGTCCAATCACTTCCTTAAAAAGATTGCTGGAGCTAAGACTGGACGATATTGATCACGTAGTATGTTGGGCTCAGAATAACGGGCTTCAGGTCAACCCCGCGAAAAGTGAGGCAATTATTATCGGACCTTCCCCCTTCCCGTCATTAGAAACAATCGCTTCTCTTCTGCCTCTTATGACCTACGGTCTTGATATCGAATTCTTGGAGGTGGCTAAGGATTTGAGTTACATGCTTAACCGTAATCTTTCCTGGAAAGAGCACGTGATTAACATCTTGAGGAAGACTTTTAGAGTACTTCAGCAACTAAAAAGGAATAAGAAATCACTACCAACACCTACACGGATCCTCTTACTATAGTTGAGAGCCTGTTTCTTCCTATTTTTAACTTTGGGTGTATCACATACGACGACATAACCGACGAACTGAACAACAAACTAGAGCGAGGACTGAATGCTTGCATTCGATTTGTTGATAATTTACCCAAGCATAAACATGTAACGCCATACAGACAACGTGCTGGCATTTTCAATGTCGCCAAGAGAAGACAATTTTTTTGGGCACCTACTTTACAATCTCTTTCAAAATAAGACACCTAAGTATCTACTTGACTGCTTCAAATTCAGTGACAATAATCAACCTAATCGGCCTAAACTTTGTGAAAGGAAAACGGTCCTTACAGTTCTACGTCACAGATCATGTAAGCTGCAGAGATCCTTCATTGTTAGGGGAACGCGACTCAGGAATAAGGTCCCTACATCAATCAGGAATTCGCCGTCTTACTTTTACTTCAAGAATTCTTTCTATGAATATCTGTTAAATATATGTAACCCTACCTTAAAAATTACGTATTGGCAATTTCCATAACTTGAGTTTATTTTATTCTATTTAGCTGCTCAGATACCTATTTGTATAGACCAACGTCACCAAAGTATCCAATACTTCTTTTTGCTTTTTACTTATATTTAATTTTTCACATTATTTTATAATGCATTATTCATAAACTAGTCGTCACATCTGATTATTCGAAATCAATATATTAACTCAAATTAATCAGACATATTTATTCTTTAATTTACCTTATCATTACTTTTGCCTTAGTTCGACCGACTAGTAATGGTATAAATTTCACAGTTAGTGTATTATATGTTCCTTAGAGGGCTATTTAGCCCTATGGACTTTACAAATTAATGCAAATACAAACACATTCGTATAAAAATGCTGAATATATTTTTTTCTTTGATATATCAAATATGGATAAAAATACCCGCGCGGGTACGCTCATACGCTCCGCGCTCATTTTCGTACGTTTAACGTCTGCATTTGGACTTCATTATTCTCAAATATCATGAATATTGTAACTCAAATCAAAAACTGAATTGGAACTCAAATTTTTCTACAATTTGACTTTGAAGAAGGTTCTGAAAGCGCCTGCGGCTTTGACGCTCACATTCTCATTGCGATACTCGCGCTTCGCGATCAACAATTAGGTTATACAGGCGATTCTGGTTAAAAAATAGAACGATGTAGACAAAATGAAATGGAATATGATGAATAGTTATGCCTTTTAATATAATGTTACTAAAAATCAGATTCACCTATTAAATGCAGTGCGGACATGTCACAAGGGAGACATGCTGCAGGGGAACTTGCCACAGCGGGGGAAACGTCACAAGGGAGACATGCCGAAGGTGGGTTATGCCGCGATGGAGACATGCCACAGAGGGACTTGCCGCAGAGGACTTGACGCAGGAGAGATATGCCGCAGGGGAGATATGCCGCAAGTGACTTGATATGGATCCTGAGAAATTGATTCTATAAATTGTATTTAGCGATTTCTATTTCGATTTTTGCGTGATTGCAGTATTTTAAAAAAATTTTAGCGAAGATTGGTACTCTTCTTTTTGGCATATAATGTGAAACTTGTTCAGTAACGTTTTAGAATCTACGTCAAATAAATAAATAATTATATAAAACTGGATTAAAAGAAAGCACGTACTGTTTTTGAAATAGATTATGAATTGTTTTTTTCTTTATGTGCATACCTTTATATTCCTAATTCTTGCTGCATTTTTATGACACGCGCTGCATGGATCTACTTTAGTCAGAAGATAAGTTTTCGCCCATCCTATATGATGATACCAACTCCAACACTTCTTTTCGCATTCAAGCGTCGATCCTCTTTTTTCTACAGCTTCAAATATTTGCTAGTGAGAAAGAAAAACAAAGTGGTGACTGAAATTTTCCAATTTTTATTTTAAACCAATATTTATGGATTAAAAATTATTTTCGTCAACTGACCGCAATAGCATCGTCTAAGCCCTCCAAGATGGAAAACATTTGCTCAGTAGATGCGGCTTGCAAGTTTTCCAGTTTCTCTTTTATTTCATCTGCGAAGACTGTCTGTAAACATACAATGTAATGATCAAATTGAACTGAAATATTATTTTTCGGAACACATGCACGGAACGTTCAATTTTCGAGGGTTGTATAGCGTGCGGGAAGTGCCAATTATGAAACCGTACGAAGAAGCAGTTATAAAATAGTACCACTTATTTGCACATATGTCACATAAGTCTTTTGCAATATGTGCAGTAATGTTCCCGTTTTCGTGCTTGTACAGTTTGCCGAAAGTGTTGCTTTTTCGAACGGCATGACAAAAAACTACTGCTCAAACGTAAATCGGCTATAGTTCATTTTTGACATACTATTTAGATCTTAGAAAACTTTTTGAACACTCGAGTTACTTTTCCTAATGGTTTTTAATATTATAGTTACTCTTTCAAGGACGAAAAGGGGGACTTTTTTCAATTTTTACGAAAAGACTTTTTATAACTGGTGCGCCTGCGCACTTGGAGCAAGATCATTTTATTAGACTTGAACTGCTGCGCCTGTGCTTTTCGATCAAAAAATTCTTCACAGCCTGAAGATGATCATTGATATGCTCAAAACTTTTTTGCAATTTTCGAAAACTTACGCTAAGTCATGGTAATTATATCATAAATTTTGAAATTTATCTGAAATTTCCAGAATGTATGTTTTCATTGTTTTTCGAATCAAAAATTCCCTGCACTTGAACTGCTCAAAGTGAGGAAGCCCAACATTTTTTTAGTATAGCCATGGAATGTCTAGGAAAAATAACCAGTATTAAGTATATAAATTAATTACTTAATGTGATGATTGATCATTTCTAAAAATTTGGGGTTGACTTACTTCGAAGGCACAGTAAGCCAATAAGCAGAAGATCACACACTTTATGATTGAATGATTCGTTTAAGTTCTGCTTCGTAGCATTTTTTTTTTTAACTTTTCAAGACGGCCGATTAGTCGAAAAAAATGTATTTAAAAAAAATGGTTCACTGTGAGGCAAAAACTCATTGAAAATGATGTCCAGCAGTATGAATTTGATAAAAGAATAATATATATTTTTAATTAGATAAATTTAGCTTTTTCAGCAGAATTGGCTATAAATATTTCACCAATGACCTTCTGCTACGATCGCTTACACTGCAACAACAATCGTGCGCTATTAAAACAAATTTAATAAACAAACGCATTATTTAGCCATTTTTGAGTAGATACGTTTCGTTTTTTCAGCAGAAGCAATAACTAGTAGGTTGCCAATGTGTCTTGCTATTATGCTTCACTCTGAAGCAACAATTATTTATCGTTTAAAAAGTTTAGTTAACAAATTAATTATTTGAACATTTTTCAATGTCGAATTTTTGTCAGCAAACTCAACTGCAAACATCTCAGAAATGGTCCTTTGCTTCGAGAATTTGCAGTTAGATAATTATTATGTTTTCCTTTTTTCTCGAATTGAAAATTCCCTGCATCCGTTACAAAAAATATCGTGTGTAAAAAACAGCAGTTGGTGTAGCTTTCTATTCTCGAAATATGAGTAAAAAAAACTGCAGTGGACGTAGTTGATGCGAATTTAGATGAAGAAGATGAATATTTCTGTATAAAATTATTTTAAGAATTTATATTATTGAAAACAATTTTTCGAAAGCCGTGAACAGTTGTCAAAGTCATTAGGTCCAAAAAATGTTTAATACAGCTATGGAATATTCAGGGAAACCAATCGAAGTTTTTAATTCGGACCCGAGGACAAAGCACTTCATTTATGCACGATATTTTCAAATTAAATAATTCCGAATAAAAATCACATTTAGTCTGTATTTTTTGCGTGTAATGTTTCAAGCAGCGGTGGCCGAAACTTTCGCAGTTGATTTGAAATAAAAAATTAAAATTGATCTCATCGTATTTTTTTGTTCAACTTACACAATTTTATAAATTTTTTTATTTTTGCTATTTTTTAAATATTTAAATCTGGCGGAAAATTTTTTTTCCACTGCTTCACGAATAGTGCTAATTCGTCGAGGTAAAAATCAATATTATGTATATAAATCAAATACTCAATGTAATAATTGATCATTTCTAAAAATTTTTGGGTGACTCCGAAGGCACAGAAAGTCAATAAGCAGAAGATCGCACGCTTCACGATTGAATAAGACGTTTAATTTCTACTTCCGAACAAAGATGAACCAGAAGTATTTCATTTTGATCCTTAAAGTCGTCTTTTTAGACTTAATAGTTTTCATGTGGAATGTTTATTCAGGTGACGTAAGAGCATTTTGTAACAGAAAAGTTGGTAAATAGTGATGAAATTATTATGATTTAAAGCCTCGGTGAAGGTGACTTTTGATAAATATAAATTTTTTTTCTGGAATCTTCGTTTCAATTCTGAGAATACGTTGACATACTTTTCTATAGGACGCAGTTTGTTCTATGGCGTTTATGCTTCGTCGCAAAATAGAAAATCAGTGGGCAATGATCTCTTATTTTCATAATAAAGCAATTCAACTTTGAAATTAAATACAATTTCAGGTTTAAATCATCGATCATACGATCTTTATTATACAACTAGCTGTGCCCGCGGAAGTGCCGCTATAATTAACTCTATACATCGATAACGAAGAAAAATTCAATAAAAGTTTTAGGAAATGACAAAGAAAACATGTAAAAGACCTGATGAACAACTTTTTCTAACCTAAGTAGACAACTTTGTTTTTTCGATTATTTGGAGTGTAAATGTGGAGATTTTTAAACATTTCCAACACGATTGTGAAATTTGTACAAAATTTATTTAAAAAAACTCTGAAAGCCAAAAAAGAATTAAAAACTCAAAAGCGGAGAATAAAATATTCCTTTTTGAATTTTAAATCATAAAACTCGTACTCAAGTTATAGAATCTGGTCTTGAAAAATGCGAAGTCGACAGTGAAAATGTTGGTTAACTATGTTTACGAAGCAGATCAATGCAGATAATCAATAAACTTGATCGATGGCATCGACAGCGATCGATATATATTGAATCGCCAAGATCGATCACAATATATTTCTTATGAGGAAAATTATTGTCTTTTGCCTATTGTTATCGCAATCGGACCAAGTCTTAAAACTTCCGAATGACATAATGAATCATTATACAAAGTTTTACGTCATTCCGTGCAGTGGTTTGGTAGCATCGATAGCAATCGATATATATCGAATCGCGTAAATGTCGAGTCCAATGTATTTCTTATGGGGAAAATTATTGACTTTTGCCCATTGTTATTGCAAAAATGACAATGAGTTT
>JAUMHM010000085.1:56127866-56139619 GCA_032362435.1 Melikaiella ostensackeni
ATCACCATATGGCTTCTGCCGTCAGCGTTACCCCTTTATTAGTATAATTTAAATGTATAAAACTCGAATGTGTCGAACTTCTCAATATTGAGCCTTCAAATTCATATCCTTAGTGTAGGTTTGTAATTAAGTTCAATAACTTTATCTAATTGTGTTATAAAAGGATTTATCAACCTAATTTTAATGAAATAATCGGCACTAAGGAAGGTTTCGAAACTGCTTAATGTTTATGAGTAGAAGAAAAAATTATTTTTCTGGAAATTCAACTCGATGTTGCATTTTGTGTGGACAGGAGTTCGGCGAAAAAAACGTCGGTTAGATAATTTTCAAGTTGGTATAACACAGCCTCAAGTAAGAAATTATAAATGTTCATAATTAGAAAACAAAAATTTTTTGAATTTTTTTTTTTCAAGCATAAAAATTTAGCAGTAGATAAAGTTTCTTAGTGCCTTTTTCAATTCCCCAAATTTTCAACTCGATATCTCATTTTGTGTGGACAGGAGATCAGCGAAGAAAATGTCGCTAAAATTATTTTGAGGTTAGTATCACATGGCCTTAACGCAGCTTGAGAAATTTATTGAACTCAATCACAGTTACGCTAAGGATATAAACCGTAAGGCCCAATATTGACAAGTTCGACTTTATAAGCGAATAATTGGGAAATAATAAACTCAATTTGAACTTTTGAGTTTCTAAAGTTTGTGTTTTGCTAAAAAAAGAATTTAAAAATGTGGTTATAATGATATTTTTCCCAAATTTTCTCATTAAAAATTAATCAAATAGAATAATCGACTCTTTCAAAACGTTGGTCTCAAATTGTTTGTAGGATGCCAAAAAATGTCATCAAAATCTCACTTGCAAACTTGAATTTCTATATATATTTTTATACAAACAATGAAAACGCAAAATAAAAATGGCGATAAAAAGAAAATATGTCCGAAACACCAATTATCGAGCACACTAAGTAGTATAAAGAGCTCCGACTCTATCGACCGCTTCGGAAAATTCTGCCCCAGTTAGGGTGGAGTACCATGGAAGCATTGAATTGGGCGCAAAACGTCCAATCACTAGACATTTTAGCCAATAAAAATGTTTCTGTGGATTACTAGGAGAATATCATTGACTGAAATGTTTAGTGATTTGATGTTTTGTGTTTTGCGTCCAGTTTGACGCTCCCTAGGGATTCCTCCCTTGTTCGACCTGAGATCACTACAACATTGGTTTTGGGGTTTTGTGAAAATAGCTACCAATGCACATGGTCAATTCCATGGTAGAACTATACGAAGGTGTCGCAAGACAAATTCTGATTTCAGTTCTTCCTAAATCTTTGCGGAAACTTAATAGTATAGAAGAAGCTGTGAAGCTTGGGATTCCGACATTCGAGAGAGATGAACTAAATTATCGAAACGGTTAAGGATCACAAAACTCTGAAAATCGTCGTCCTCAGTAGTCTAGAGCTGTGCGCATGAGTCAACTTTAACCGCTTCTAACCTGCAAACTTCTCCATTTTCAGATTTTTCCTACACTATATTGCTCACGCGCTGCTTAACCTTCAATTTTTTTTAACCCTATTTGCTCTATACACCTAATGTTTAATAGCAGGATTCACTTTGAATCGAAGTATGTTTTATTTGTTTGCTTGACTAATTAATTAGATGTAAAGCTGAATAAGGCATTGAACAAAAATGTTAAATGCAATACATTCTAATCCAGACTTAACATTGCTCGCTTCCCGTTCTTGATGCCCTAGGCGTAACTTTGTTCATTTTCGCGGTTCTTGGATTTTGCCGTTTTACTTTCTCTAGCACTGATGGTGCTGGATGTTTTTTTTCTTTTACACTCATAAGGTATGGATAACTTTCGCATCGCTTTTAAAATCAAATACTAGCGTAATTGCTTCTTCCACAAATGTGGAAGTGGAACAGCTGTTTCGGTCGGAAATTTCTCCTAGCTGGGCCGGCCTGATCTACGGGCTTATCTCTACTGATGGCACTTTAACCCCTTATATATTAAAGTATTTATATACACTTCAGTAATAAGAATTCATTTTTAGAATGTTGCACTGAGCTCGGCGCCATGTCGCACCCGAATTCTCAAGGATGGTCTGGTCCTATTAGATCAGTTTATCTAGACAGTATACCCATGCTTGTGGACGCAGCAACGATCACCCATCGGGTGGTGGTTACGACGGAGTCAAGGGTTCAACGTCGCGAGCTCAAACGATGGGAGCTTCTCCCTTCGCCGCTCAGATAAACCTGCCCTATTTTCCTGTCTTCGACCTTTTGCAAGCTCTTTGAAATACTGACTCAGCGCCATTTGGAATACTTAGCGGAACATAATGAATGGCTTTCGGATTTTCAGTTTAAATTCAGACGAGGAAGATCCTCTATGGATTGTGTGGCTTCGGTGGTTGCGGATGTAATGATGGGTTCCGGCAAAAGTAAGTAGACGCTTGAGCTTGCTCTTGACATAAAGGGGGCGATAAGTGCAGTTTTGCCAGGGGAACTGATTAACGAGTTGACGGATCTGGAGATTTCTCAACTTTGTTTCGTTCCTTGTAAGTAGGAAAAATCAATTCTTCTCGTGCGACAGCAGGGTAGGAAGGATGTCCGCGGGATAGGCGATCCTCGGAAAGGTGGGGGGTGTCCTGTCCCCCTCCTGTTCTGCCTCGCGCTGAGACGCTTAGAGGGTTGTCTCCCTGTGGGGGACAGGATTTCTATGTAGACTGACGATGTCCTCCTCTACGTTACTTTTGACCGTATAAACGTGGCTCAAGACCTGCTGCATCGAGCCATCGATTCTCTCTCTCTCTCTTCATGGTTGGGGAAACTGGGTCTTTCTATCTCCATGAAAAAGTGTCAGATGTGCGTATTAACGAGGGCCAGAGTCAGGCTGGGGACATCTCCTCGTCTGCTGGTGCCGCAGTGATCCCATGCCAGCCTTCTCTTGAATATCTAGGGACCTGACTTGACAGGCACATGGCCTGGGTTCCTCACATAAGGAGCATAGATTCTAACGGTGCTAGAGCAAACAACACCATGCGAATCATTTCCAGAGTCATCTGCGGAGCTTCCCCCTACCCTGCTTCTTACAGTGAACAAGGGCATCAGAGCATGCTTGGAGTGAGGGGCTTCTATCTTCCTTAGATCTAGCGAGACGGCCCTGAGGGTGCTGGAATGCGTCCAGTATGCCTCTCTTCACAAGGAATAGGAGATTCCGGGTGATTCGAGTTTTTACGGACCGCTGATAAAGTTGTGAGGGGTGCCTCTAGACTTCCACTGACCGTTCCAAGTGGATTTTTTGCTGCTAAAGGTTAAAATGAGAGAAGGACTCTTCCGATACCATAAATGTCCGCTTCCACCTCCACTGACCGTCTGAAGATAGGTTGGTGGTAGAAGCCGCATGGCCTTGAGTCGACGATAGTAAGGAGTCAGTGAAGTTGCTAAGAACAATATTCCAGGGTGCCTTGGGGTAACAGTACTTTCTTAATTTTGTATCGATTTATAAATGAAGAATCTAGATCTAGATATCTAGATCCCTGTATTGACAACTCAGTTCATATAATAATTTATTTTGTTTTAGCAAAAGATTCTAAGTGTATATATGTCACTAGTATTTCTGGTCAGGTAGATAATAATTGGAGGCTTATTGTAAATAGGGAACTGACCTTCTGTTTTAATTTCGAGGAACTTAAAGTCTCTCAGATTTTCTGGAGGTTCTACAGTTCTCACTGGACTAGCATCATCCACACTTTCTCACGCACTCAACTTTGGAAATCAACATTCACTGGTCAAGTTGACCATATGCTGTTGCCACCCCTGGCTCTCTATTTATTATCCATGGGTCCATTCTGGCAGTACATGCTGGTTTGGAAAATAATTCACCCCACCCTGGATTAATGTTTGAGAGCACCAAGGCTACACTGGGCTCAGTGCCTGTCATAACAAATGGACACAGACATCTTGCCACTTATCAGGGGGAAACCAGGTCTACTTTTACCGACCACGGAGGCAAGTATAGAGTTTATGAGGGAAGCACCTACTGGACAAGATTTGTCATGAGATCTAGAGAACGTGAGGAAAGCGAAGAGCCAAAGGCATTCGACAGTTCCGTGTTGGCCATCGACTCGAGAGTTAAGGTAGGAGTTTCGTGCCGTATTCAGATTACTTTTGGACGAGTCCACTTTTTTGGCTCCGCCAGACTTGGCGTGGTTGTAAATTTCCGAGGAAGTCAATTTGGAGAAACCAAGGTAGGCATCAGCGAAACATTACTATTCATCCTCCAAATTTCTTGTCGAAATGATTATTTGTCGTTGAGTGCAGTTTTCGTTGTTGTTGAGGATAATGAAATTTGAACTAACAGTTTTTATTCACGCGTCACCCAGGCCTTCCGCCATGTTAGGAGTAACTATTTCGTGTAAATTCGAAGTATGAGTGTTTGAAACATCGCGGCTTAGGATTACGCATATTTGGTTTGCCTAAGATTCTTATTTCATCGTCACTTGTAAATAATCTCAGTCTACATTACTACTTCTTAATAGATCGCCCTTATACTTTTATAATCAATATGTGTCTATAACGTTTGTTGCCAACATAAAATGTGATTATGTTAGTAAAATTATATAATAATAAAAGCTCTACTACAAAATCAAATTTCGAACAGAACCTTTTAACAACACAACGTGTATTTGATTTTTGAACCTTCTTGAGGTCAACCTGTGGGCTGAGACTGACTCGAAGTTCTTAGAGTTATCCCACTGCAGAATGAGTGGACGAGCTGGGGCGCTTTTTGGTAGGGGAGGAGGGCAATCTTGTGATGAGGCTTTGCCTCGGCTCCGTTTCGCTTCGGAATAAGCCAGAGCTTCAGGCTCTGCCTTGTATTCCAACTTAACACGAGGGAAGTGTGTCACTCAGAGACCGTGAGTCACACAGTATTTTTGATCACGATGCAATCATAAGTGCGATTTTGGAATCGCTTAACCTTCTCCAAACGACTGTCGTCAACTACGAAACTGTCATTTGGTGTGTAAACAGCGCCATAGTGCGGCGATAGTGTGAATCGGTCAGCGGCTGGTGAAGTGTGCTACAGCTGTTCGTTAGCCAATCAAATAGCAGTACTCATTACTAAGCCTATGGCCCTAAATGAACCGTTTGAGAGTGAATACTGTTTTAGGGCTCGTTTGGAGGCGCTAAAATCGCACTTGTGATAGAGTGATAAAAAAATATTTCTTTCATACAAAGAAACCTAAATTACTTGATCCACTTGATTGCCTAATTTAAATACGTATTTATCACTACAAAGAATCGATATTATTAAAATGAGGACATATTTCTTAGGGTGCGAAAAACAGAATAAAAGAAACTAGTTGCTTAGCTTCGAAGAAATTATTTCCCTTACCTAATAATTTTCACATTTGGGGCATTATTTCTCAAGCGACCCCACCCAGAAACTTAAAAGTCCTGATATTGGGTTCGAATTGGGTCAATTTATGGTCCTATTGAATGGGATGCCACATACCAAGTTTTACGTCCATTGAACAGTCAGTTTGCGCATGCACGAAGGTGAAAGTTTTGACTGAAGGCTCAAAAGAAACCTTATTATATCTACGAAAATCCCTCCAAAGGGAGTTATGAGCCGAGGGGAACGACTGTGATCCCTGATTGTAATATTTTCTCTTACAAGTAAACCTTAACCCAAACGAAATCGAAAAATAACTTGTAATGAACACTTGTACAAAAACATAAACGTAACAAATAATCCTCAATAACAGATAACCCTCTAAATAAAACACATTTTGAAACCAGATTTTTTTTATAATAGCAAATTTTTGTAAGTTTTGCCACATTTCCAAACATTTTCGATATTTTTTTCAAATTTGTTTATTGAAATTTGTTTGCTAGTTCGAGAGGATGTTCCTTGTCGTTCTAGACCAAGATATTTGAAAATTAAAAATAATTACACAATTCACATTCGCAATATTCCAAGTTTTATCTTCAATTCGACGATAATAACCAACAACTCCCGAAAACCACCCCTACCACTTTTAACGAAACAAATCCCAAATGTTACCAAGCAAAATTGACAAGATATTTCAAAATTAAAAATGATCACACAAGTCATGTTCAGCAAACATTAAGTTATGTCCCCCAACTCATGATAATATTATTACATGGTTGGGAATATAACCTGGAGTTTTCTAAACGTGATTTGGGTGTTTATCATTAATTCTGAAATTGTTCGGCTGTTTTACGCGAAGGCACTTGGGATTTATTTGGTTAAGAGAGGTAGGGGTGCTTTTTGGGGGTTGGATAATATTATTATGGCATTCGGGATACAACTTGAACTTTTCTGAACGTGACTTGGATGATTATTTTTAAATTGAAAATTGTTTAGCTGTTTTAAGTGGAGGCACTTGGGATTTGTTTGGATAAAAGTCGCACGGGTGCTTTTTGGGGGTTGGATAATTTTATTAGGAGGTTGAATGATATTGGTAAGGGGTTCAGTATATAACTTGCAGTTTTCTGCACGTGACTTATGTGATTACTTTCAATTTGAAAATTGTTTGGCGGTTTTAGGTGGAGGCATTTGGGATTTGATTGGTTAAAAGTAGTAGGGGTGCTTTTTGCGGGTTGGATAATATTATTATGAGATTGGAAACATAACTTGGAGTTTTCTCGTGCTCGCGCTAGCCGTGCTCATACTTTCCGATGGTAGTGTATAATATTATAATGGTTCTTAATTTGCACTTCAATTTGATACCAAGTGAGTACAAGTTCGCTTCAGTGAGCGATTTGTTATGCAAGTTGAAAACATTATGTGGCATCCTAATTTCTTCAGGCGTTGAGAATTTCCAAATTCTGTATGTACCTACGTATTGAATAATGGAAAAAAATTCAAAAGTAAGCATACTAAGCAAGTAGAACTACATATAAGAATGATTGACTAAATATTCAAAGCATTTTTTAATGATATTTTATTCACAGAGGAGTGTCGATAAGTAGGATCTCACAGTTTATCGAAACTCTTAAAAATTGAAAAAAACGAGCTAAGGCAAAGTTCTAAAGAAACTCTCGATTAAAAATTATTGAATCAGATAAAAAAAGTATAATTGGGTATTATATAGAAATACTTGATTAATTATTGCAAATTTTAAAAAATCGCGGTCCTTAATATAAGAGGGAACAAGTCCCGAAAAGATTGGCTACTCCTGGAGATTTCCCGAAGTTAGAGAATTTCCCGGGAATATTCCCGCGACCCATCACTACTACAGACAGTTTCTTTGGTGCCTAAAATTTAATTCAAAACTTTCTGTACTCGTATAATAAGTACTGCGAGTTTTTTGTTTCTTTTGCGAATTTTTAGAAAAACACGTACATAAATTAATCATCCCCCCCCCTGGAGACGGGTCATAATAGAATGTCTCGAAGCCCCCTCCGCCCTTTAACAGTTACGTAATATAAGTACGGATCCCAATAGGAAGCACAAGATGTTCACTAATTTAAAAATATATGGACTGTTTTCCTCTTGTCCAAAGGAACGTTTCAGCACTATTAGAATTTTGCAATACAAGATTTGTTTTTTTTTTGATCCAGGCCCTTTTTTATGAGGAAAAAATGTTTGGTTGTTAGACCAATAACACTGCTCGACATTAAATGGGTTAAATGTCAAAAAAACACGTTTTTCACCATTTTTGACCTTAATTTGCTCAAACACCTGACGTGCCAGAAACTTCCATGCGGGCTCAAATTAAAGCTTATACCTTGTAATTTAAGGTGGATATCATTAAAAAAATTCAACTGTCGCCTATCTTGAGCTCTAACCGATGTTTTCTGGGCGCGCACACGCTCGCTACTCACCGTACGCCGCCCGGGGACTGCGGCCGGCATGCAGTAAGAAGCGGCCTCAAGGGGCTTCCTGGCGACAAATTTATTTGATTTAAATTTTTTTATCTTCATGAGCTACTATAAAGAAAATGTGTTCTCTAATTAATTATCATGATATTTAATGTAGTACAAATACTACTACGAAATTGAATAAATTAACGTACGTTATTTCAAAGTACCATGATCTAAAAATTGTAAAGCGCTAACGTTTATTTAAAATTGAATTATTTTTAAAAAATGAGTAATTCGTTACCATTACCGTTACTGAAAAAAGTAACGTTCCCGGTAACCCGTAACTGACAAACATTGGATTTAAGATCTTTCTTAATAAAACAGAAATCTTAAAGAAATGGCACTTCTAAAAACTTGAAAGAAATTAACATGCTCAGGTACAGTTTTTTAGGATTTCGTAGGAAACCCTTATGCAGTCGGTAAAATGGCTGTCCGTCAGTTAGCACGCCTAACGCAAAAACTATAAGGTCTATCGATCTCATCTTCTGCCTGAAGATGTGTGTAGCGTGTCTAATGCGAAGAAAAATAATGCCGAGCCTAATGAAAACACTCATGAGAACTTTGATATGCAAATACATAAAAATTTAGACCTTTTGAATAGAAATGCCCCTGTTGTACACCTAGCACCAAAAATATTAGGTCTAGCCACTTAATTTTATGCATGAAGTTATGTTCACGTGTCTCATGCGAGGAAAATAACGGGAATCCTGATGAAAATACTAATCGAGAAGTTGCTCTGCAAAAATATGAAAATATAGGCCTATTGACTCAAACTATCTCTATTAGCATGTCTAGCGCGGAAGCTGTTGAGTCTACTCACTTCATATTCGCATGAAAAGCGAAAAAATTTGTTCATGAACGCCTACGGTCAAAATTAAAAAAATTATTCACCAAGGACCCAGCACACATCTATGTGAAATGCGGTCTCGGTCAAATTGGCTAAAACCGTAGTATAATGTAGTTCATAATATCCTGATCAAAAAAAGTCTTCAGACACTAGGTCCAAAAAATGCCAGAATTCGAGAAAGGGGAAGGGGGGCGAATGTCTCTGTGCGTTCAATATTTTGTAGTTTAGAACCCCCGATCGTTAATATCTATGACTGAAGGTCGAGAGATGCATAGTTTTTCGTCGGTGTTGCATCGTACGTCGCTTTACATGCACGATAGAGGAGCTCTCGCGATACTCGAGGACTGTTTGGTGCCACGCTCAGGAATCACGTCCAACTCTCTGCGACTTTGATATTTTGTAGTTTAGGACCCCTAGATCGATAATATCTATGACTAAAGGTCAACAGATGGATAGTTTTTTGTCGGCGTTGCACCGTAGGGTGCTTTTCATGCACTCTACAGGAGCTCCCCCGCACTTTGTATCAAAGGTCGGTTTTCAGGAATGATAGAGGACTTCTACCGACACTCGACGACTGATTGGTGCCACACTTAGGAATCATGCCCAACTCTCTATC
The DNA here is from genome assembly GCA_032362435.1 of Melikaiella ostensackeni. Classification (NCBI taxonomy): domain Eukaryota; kingdom Metazoa; phylum Arthropoda; class Insecta; order Hymenoptera; family Cynipidae; genus Melikaiella; species Melikaiella ostensackeni. The sequence continues at coordinate 56,137,225 of JAUMHM010000085.1, forward strand.
GCTTTAATATTCTGTAGTTGAGGGCCCCCTGATCGACGATGTCCATGTTCGACGGTCGAGAAAAGGATAGTTTTTTGTCGGGTGTCGCATCGTAGGTCGCTTTTTAAGCACGCGATGACAGCTTCACCGACACTCGAGGACAGTTCGGCGTCACGCTCAGGGATCATGCCCAACTCTCTGACCCTTTGATATTTTGTGGTTTAGGACCTCCAGATCGATGGTATCCATGCCTAACGGTCGATAGAAGGATAGTTTATCGTTGGTCTTGCATTAAAGGTCGGTTTTCACGAATGATAGAGAAGCTCTAGCGATACTCGAGAACTATTTGGTACCATGCTCAGGGTCCATGCCCAACTCCCTGTCCATGCCTAATGGTCGATGGAAGGATATGTTTTTGTTGGTGTTGCATCAAATTTCAATTTGCAGGAACGATAGAAGAGGTCTAGCGATACACGAGGACTATTTGGCGCCGAGCTCAGGGATCATATCCAACTCTCTGTCCATTCAGTTACGGCAAGCTCAGTGTCTAATCCAGTTTATCAAGACAATATCGGTGCACGATCCTGCTAATCGAGGTAATATCGCAGTATTATTAAACAAGTTAATGTAAGTTCAGTGTAGTATTCGCCAATTAAGGCAATATCGAAGTATTATCCAGCCAGTGAAGGCACGGCCGGAGAATGATCAGGTTAATGATGGCATTTTCCTGGTATTATCCACCTCGTTAAGGCAAGATTAAAGTATGATCCGCCCGATGAAGACAATATCGGAAAGTGTTTAAACCAGTTATGGCAATATCAGTGTATGATCTGCTCTATCAAGGCAATATCGGAAAGTTATCCAGCCAGTTAAGGCAATATTGGACGACGCTAGGGGCAATGAAGTCAACAATGGGAATTAGTTTCGTAAAGAAAGACAAGTTTTGGTACATTTTTCTACTGCTGCCTCCGAACCGTATCCGTGATATTATCAATCATAGATCTGTTTAGATACTTTACTGCTGGCTTATGGCACGCGTATCCTAAACCCCATAATATACTTGTTATATGAGCGCATGATTCGACTATCCTGGCCCCAGTTTTACAAGTACAGTAGTACCATAATATGTATTTGTTCATTGTTCTGTGCTTCATCTAACAGTAGCTCTTGATTAACAGCTGCTTGATACAAGTTATCTTAAACAGGTACTTGGCGCAGCCCATTCTCGCAGCCCATTAGCGTCGATTTCAAATTCATTGCTTAGTTTCAAAGTTCGGGAGTGGGATTATAAAGTTCATTTGAAGAATCTGTTACTTGTCTCTGGATATACTGCTTCCGTATTATTGCCGTCAACCCTATATTGTTTGGAACAAAACGTGTCATCAATGATCTTCTCACAACCGAAATGATGAGAGTTACATTTTGCCTACTATCGTACCTCAAAATAACTTTTAAAAACTCACCACTTAGTCCTTGGCGAAGTTTACACAGAAACATTATTAAATCTTTTTTACTACTACGACGATATACCCATCGATTTTGTACAGCATCATGTATAGTATCGCAATACACCCAATAGTTTAGTCTTGACGACGTGGTTGAAAAGACCCGATTAATAAGTCGCTGAATAAGTACATATGCACTTGTTGATGTTCAATCAAATTTAGTTTGTGTTAACATAATCCGAAAACCACAAATTAATTTTCTTACGGTAGTTAAACTACCCGCAGGCACCCTCCTAATAGTTTAGTCTTGACGACGCGATTGATGAGACCTGATTAATTAGGTTGAATAAGTACATAAACTATTGTTGGTGTTTAATCAAATTCAGTTTGTGTTAGCATGATCCGAAAATTAAAATAAAACCACAAAACTAAAGAATATTAAAAGAACAGAGAGTTAGGCATGATCCCTAAGTGTGACGCCAAACTGTCCTCAAGTGTCGGTGGAGCTCCTCTCGCGTGCATGAAAAGCGACCTACAGTGCAACACCGACGAAAAACTATCCATCTCTCGACTTTTACTACTCATGGACATGCTCGATTGGAGAATCCTAAGTTAAATAATATGAAAGAGACAAAGAGTTGGACATGTGCCCTGAGCGTGACGCCGAACTGTCTTCCAGTGTCGGTAGAGCTCCTCTCGCGTGCAAGAAAAACGACCTATGGTGCAACATCCACGAAAAATTAACCATCTCTCGACCTTCAGTCATAGATATTTTCGATCAAGGGGTCCTAAACGGCGTAGGACGGCCAACATCTTACGCCAAGCCCAACTTCTCTCCTCAAACCTAACAAAAACAGAAAAAGCAGAAATTAACGAACTCAATAAAAACAAAGACATAATATTACCCGCAGATAAAGGCAACACAACAGTAATAATGGATAAAGAGGACTACAATAACAAAATCATGGATC
>JAUMHM010000085.1:56196566-56209547 GCA_032362435.1 Melikaiella ostensackeni
GAAGAAGTGAACTGCAATGTTCATGAAACGTCGGCAAGATTCGTAGTTTTGCACACGATTGAAACCCGAAACACTTCCTTTCATCATAATGAATCATCGTCAAAGCATTAAATCTATTAATAGCGAGTTTAGTTAAGCAATTGTCTTTTAGATAAAAAATTATATTCATGAAATTGATCATTTTGTCACTATATTCCGTTTATATATTGTTGCACTCAAAATTAAATTAAAAAATCGAAGAGTACGAGGACCTTGAAATTTCAATTCTGAGAATTTCTAAAAAAACTTCAAAATCCGTCCAGAAATAGAGCTTGTCGAGAATTATGATCAGTAAGTTCCTGGTTTTGATAGGTCCAAATTCACATGAATCTAATACTTTCTGTCATGAACTATGAGCACGTAAAAATATTTTTTGCAACGCACACATTAAAAATGCGAGTTTTTACGCCCATTTCGCGTGACAAAAATGGCTGATTTGAGACCCATGACGTCAGATTGTTTTTAGCAGGGTGAAAATACTTTTACCCCGGTGATGCGGGGTCAAAAGTGATTTTAGCGTGTTAAAAATGGTGCCTTCAGTGGCGCCATAAGGCACAGTTTGGGAAAAGCCTTTAGTCAGTTTCAAAGTACAAGGCAGTGACAGGCTTTGGCGTGTAATGTTTATATAATTTAATTTCGCCAATCGATCAAAAATCAACTCACTCTTGACACGCTTCAGGGGCTTTGAAAACTCTTATTTTCAATGCGGTTGTTGTAAAAAGTATCATGTGCATTATGAGACAAAAGCGGTATTTTGAGACTCGTGTAATTGCTGACCTCGCTTCGCTCAGGTGGCATACTTAAGACTTGTTTCAAAGCAGCTGCTTTTGTCTTTTAGAGTACAATCTACTATTCTGAAATTCTATGACCCACCACTCTGTGGTCGTTTAAAAAAATGTCAGCTGGTGAATCACTATACAGTTAGAAGCTTTGCTGTGCAATTTTGAATTGGATACTTGGTGTCCCAATGCCATAAAATGTCGACTAGAATACACGCTTTTGGCAAACGTTTCCGCATTTATGGAATTCACGTATAGGCCATCGAAGAGTATATTCTGTGTCGGTTATATTTGCAGTGGTTGTTTGCTATCTATCGATCTATGTTTTAATTATTTCCTGCGGGTGTGTCTGCGATAAAACGCTGATACTTCGTTGCATTCTGTGCGAAAGGAAATCCAGATTAAATTCAACGTCATCCCTTATCCGTGATGTAGGGAAGGATGGCTGTTCGCGTTGGATACGCGCATTGATAACATGCTACGAAAGAAGAAAATTGGCATAATGAGTACTTATCATTGGTTTTGAAAGTGTCAATTCAATTTAAGATTTATTATAGTATTCCCTTTTAATGTTTAGTTTATAGTTATCAATTATTTCAGAAACTCATACATCTGTATAAATATTCTCTTGTGGAAAGAAAAGTTACTCCTAAGTTTTCTGCATACTTATCCACTTAACTTGACAGCAAGATGAATTTGCACAGAAAAAATAAAGTATAATCTTTACCCCGTTTTCAGAATGCACTTTTCCTGCAACAAAAATTCCTTCACTGTCAAGTCCCAAGTTTAAGACAGGGTAGTTTTGAAATATTAGAATGAGAGAGACCAGTATTGCTAATTACGCCAGGGTTGTAAAACCTGACTAATTACTTGCTGTGGGTATGTTGTCACTAGCAATCCTATGGGGATTGTGTCAGAGTAATGTCTTATATAAATGATGAGTGTTCCAAATATATGTGATTTATTCCAACATAAAAAATATTAAAAGAGTACAAAAGTTAAAGTTTGATACAGGCTAAAAACGTATATTATCTTTGTGTTCCAGAAAGGGCAAGAGAAGAAAAAGAGGTTGTCGCTTGCGTCTCTATAATTGGAGGACGACGGCAAGATCCTCACGCAGAGTTGGATTTGCTAGACTGCTAGAGAGAAGGATCTATGATCACAGATCAATAATAAGTTCCTTCGCCAGTCGAGCGATATGCGAAACATAACAGAGATCGAATCAATTCGTGAGTTCTTTGACAAATGTATAACACTGCGGACTTTATCCAGAAAGATTTATACGACGACCGTATCTAGGCACAGCCGAAGGGACTTTGTTTACTAAGCAACTTCTTTTCTGCTATTTGACAATGAGATAAAAACACGCGGTTTAATCAGACATTCCCCGCTTCAAGAAAGGACGTTAACGGTGTAACTGCTTGGAACCTGAAGACAACCACTAGGGATGAATCTGGGGCTTATGTGGTTCTTGATCTCTATATGATAACGATAGGAATGGGACTTTTGTATTAGTCAAGGCACGTTCGATGGAATTTACGCCAGAGTCACGTACGAGTTCATCACTGCATGCAGTACTTAATTATGTTTCGTATGGGTTGATTGGCTCTTGTGAACATAGTCCGTTTGACTTATATGTGACCGTCCGCGAAGAAAGAGACCTAGTGCCCGGGAGCTACTATACATTTCACAAGAGGAGCGATTGAAGAGGCTAGGCGGTCCAGAACCGGAACTCCATAAGAGGGCCTCACTTTGTAGTTTGATAACAATCTGAATTTTGCAGATAGAAGAATAATTTGTTTTATTATGATAGAGCAAATAAATAACTATTGATTGGTGCAAAAAACTAAAAATCGATTTTTTAAGCGTTAGGTCCCTTTCTTCGCGGACGGTCACATATAGATATCTGTACTCATTGATTAGTTAATATTGATTCTTATTGGTTGATACGAGCTCAAATACTTCTTCTCTTATCCTTCCAGTGATTTGATTCTTACTTATATGTGACAGTTGAAGATACATAATTATAAATTTCCAACCATTCATTTATCTTATTGCTCCTCATTTACTTAGGTCTTGAAATTGCTTATATTATAAATGAACATTATTTTATAGAATCACCTGCTATGATGATACATGTAAGTTATCTTATGTTCAATGATTAAGATCGTTATCCTTTTGCTACTGGCATTAACCAAACATCACTAAGTTATTGAAATTTCTTGAGTTTTGTCTGCCTATGGTAATGCACTTTTAATTAGCTTATGCTTAACTGCTTTGTCGAATGTTATGCGACTATCCTAATTTGACGAATTTACAACGAATTTTTGAAAATTGCGGATGTAACATCACGTAGAAAAAATTACCCATAAGCATTGAGTGTGCTTACCATGTCAACTTATTCACGTAGGCCTTCAGACTTCCTCTGTAGGCCTTCTACGTCAAGTTGACTTTCATCTGTCCTGTCGTATTCTCACCGAAGCGCCTTCTTACAGCTTTTCTCACCTCCTCTTCCTCCGTCGTCATATCGAGGTCCGAAACCTCGACATTATGCGTGAGTTTCAAAGTTTCCAAACTGCGTGAGTTTCAAACTGCAGGAGTTTTAAACTGCGGGAGTTTGAAACTGCAGCAGTTTCAAACTGCAAGAGTTTTAAACTGCAGGAGTTTCAAATTGCAGCAGTTTCGAACTACGAGAGTTCCAAACTGCTTATTTTGCACAGTTTCAGAGGCAGCCGTCCTAGGAGTGCAATAATTCAAAATTATTCACTTGAACGTAGTCTTTAAAATGCTCTGTAGAGATAAATACAATGTCGAGCATACCTTCATTATGCATGTTCTCGTTAAAATCGAATTTTCGGAAAAATTACGATTTCCATAATTTACTGCTTTACCGACTTCTCGGAAATTTGGAGGGATCGTGGGCCTCTCCCAGGCGGCAAAATTACACATACTAGTCAAAATTATGTATAATATTTATTTATTTCATACATTATTTAGATGAAACAAATGGAAATTATACATAATTTTTTCCGCTATGCATAACTTTTCCACCTAAGCCACGCAAGAACAAATTCAGCAGGTATAAATTTGGACCACCCTCATTTAAACCCTACTTATGAACATAAGCGTGCACAGTCGTCCAAGTCCTCAGATGGCCATCTGTGCACGCTGGAATTCAAACGGAAGTTTGCAAGTGCAAACTGGGCACGTGCACCGTTGTTGAAATCTTCGCACGTTTACGTGTACGTGTACAGTTGTACCTTTCTGGCATTCTCGGTCAGACGTGCACAGTTGTCTAAGTACCATCTGCGCGCGTTGGAATTTAGACGTGCACAGGTGCCTCTTGGAGAACTGTGCACGTCTAATTTTAAAGTGCACAGTTGGGCACGTGCAAAGTTGACCCCTATACCTGAGTTGACACTTGAATTACTAATTGTCAGTAGTGACCCGTGTGGAGAAATTTCATCGCATTCTGGTGTCAGGTCTAGTCCAGGTCCTGCTTTATCTAGACTGTCTAGTCTGGAAGACCTGATCTGACACAGGTTAACGACAGACCTGGGCCAGGTCTGACTTTATCTAGACGATCTAGTCTGGAAGGTCTAGTCTGGCCCAGGACTGGCGCTGATCAGCTATCCAAAAACAGAAGAAGTTCCAAGTTCGATCAGAACATTTTTCCTTGCCATACAGGTATTTCGAAAAAGTTGCAGGGTGTCTGAAATGATAGAAAATTAGAAATTCACACTATCAAAACAAGACTTTTTTTCGTATAACCTTGATAGTCTGGTCTGGTCTATTTTTGGCGCTAATCAGCTAAATACACTTATAGTGAAAAATGATTTTTATCCAATTCACTAAGAGAATCATGTTTAGTCCCAAGCAACTTGTATTTATTTCTTGGCCCTCAGCGTGCAGACATCTTGCTACCTAACGCCACAACTTAAAATACCTAATTTAGTGTAGTGTCTACGTAACATCTACACATTGACTCTGACATACTGCTAGTTTTCATCGATAAAGCATCGTAAACTGACAAAAGTTTCTAACTTTTTTTAACAATAAGTCCAACATCTACCCTTCTGACTCTAAAAGCAAAAAATGGTATTCAGCCCTCGCGGAAGGAAATAGTTGGATCCAAGTGGGATTGATTTACCCAATTGGCTCCGATTTAAAAAAATCAATAAAACCAATTCATTAAATCAGATTCAAAAGGCCACATTCGATTAAAATTGAATTAATAAATCGGCTTTAATTATGTGTTTCAATCGGTGATCAGTCGGGGGTCAATCGTTTCCAATCGGGACAAATTATTTTTTTTCAAGGGAGTCCTGCCAGCGGCTGACCGGCCTTCAACTAGTGGCTGATCAGCTATTAACTAGTGGCTGCCTAGCCAGTAACTTGCGGCTGGAAAGGCGGTTTAACCTGGGGCTAGCCAAATAAAAAACGTTACACTTTTGGCCAGGCCCAGGACAGACCATCTGGTTAGCGTCTAGACTGGAAACCAGACTGTCTGCTCTCGGCCCGGCCAGCGCCAGAAGATCTTTCCACACGGAAAATAGTGATTGTACCAAGCCGAAGCGAAAAGTTACCATTTACTGATAATTTACAATAAATTACGGAAATTTCCAAAAATTTTGAAAATTTATTGATACCTTAAATTTCTGGAACCACAAAGACGAAATAAAAACTACACCATAAGCAACAATGAGGTCCCAGAAAACAGCAAACGTCTCAAAGAGAACTCTGAACGCACTCTACAACAATGTCAAGAAGTAGAACCTACTTCAAGGTATTTCTTGCCTTAACTTAAAATCACAACGGCCTTACTGGCATTCATGAGACACCTTAACAACCAGGTGTCCTGCTTCAAGATCTATCTGTATTATATAGGTACGGACTCTTGTATACTGTACATCAGTAGCCGTAGTCACAACACGGAGTAAAAAGTAGACCTATAGGCAATTATACCACCAGTCAGAGGAATAGAAAGGATCCGCCATGTAAAAAGTGAATTGAAGTTGAGATCAGCAATGTAAGATGCACGAAGGAGTGTAAGGAGTGATGTCCCCAATGCGTAAGGCAGATGAACTTCGAACAAGAAACCTCCGAGAGTTGCTATCTGCGTCTTTTACAAAAGCTGTTCCGTGCAATATTCAGTCTATACTCTGTTCACCGAGAGAACGATCTCCACGAAAGTCGAAAATTCGTCTACTGCATGCACGCTAGCTTGAACCAATTTTGACAGAAAAGTTCTTGCCCATCTCAGTTTTCTTCTTAATATGTTTTGGAGATCCCTCTAATAGTTAGATATCATGTAACATTCAGGAGGCTCCAAAATCTTTCAAATCAGGTGCTAAAAGTAAGGTTCTATATGAAGTAAGTATTGCACGCCTAAATAGTCACAACAAAAATTAAAGTGTACAAAATTTTAAAAAAATTAATGTTTTATCTTGAATACTTCAGGAGATATGACTTCCAGAAGTGATTTTTATTGAACAATTGGCTTCCAAAGAATTTAATTTTAGTTTCCGTGAAATATCTAATTTCTTGTTCGTTTTAAATCAAACTTGCACCCATATCAGTTAAAGCAGACTAAATTTGGCGGAGATCGACAAAAAAGTTGAAGCTGTGGCTATAATAGGTCAAAAGTTATTGTGTCCTGAGAATCACCCTTCTTATTGAATTTTATAGACATTAAGTTTTTCGGAAGTTACTTGTGTCTGTTGCATTAAACGTGAAAAAATGAGTTTATAAGAAAAAAAGTGCGAACAAGAAATGAGATATTTCACGGAAACTAAAATTAAATTCTTTTCTAGTCCAATTTTTCAACAAAAAATTAAATTTGGATGTCATATATCCTGAAGTATTCAAGATGAAATATTGATTTTTTTTCAATTTCACTGTGGATTTTGTGCGCTCTGATTCTCGTTGTGAATATTAAGGCGTACAATGCACTCAGAAGGAGCAATTTTAAAAAATTGATTTTTTGCACCTGCTTAGAAAATTTAATAGCCTTCTGAATGTTACATGATGTTTGACTATCAGAGGTTTTTTTCGATACCATGCTAAAGGGTTTATACCAATAAACATTCAATTTCTTAAAAATGGGCCCCGATTCTTTTTATTCACGGCTTTAAGTACTCAGGAGGCATCCCCATAGTAGTAGTAGTTGAAGTAGTTGTACAGACGAGCGGGAAGCCCCAATGGAGCTCCCCTGACGCTCAAGCTATAGAGCCTATTGTGCCACACCCTTAACTATTCTCGGAATAGACCAGCTACCACCGAGTAGTAGTCTCCTTATGAAGCCTTTCTCCTAAGGAGATCGCCAACTTTTTTCCCGGACTCTCAAAATCGACTTGTGACCCCAAGCATGTTTCCCATACGGAGCCCTTTACTTGGGATGTCACCAGCCTCTCTTGAGGGGACCTACAGTTTAAGGTGGGTTCCGAACCACCGAAGCCCCGGTAGAAGTACATAAAAAAATTTCCATTGGTACCGGCTCAGGGACCGAACCCCAGTCATCCTGCTCGGAAGCCTGATGCGCTATCGCCTGAGCCACCGGGACTCCATAATTTAAAATACATTAAAGAAAAATTGTGAGTGTTTTAGAAATCGACATTTACGACGAAGCGTCACTTGACACGTTCAGCAACACGACATGATGACAAAAGACAAATAACTGGAAACCGACCCAAAATCACACAACTTCTGTTACCAGTAATAAATACAAGTTTGTACAAATAAACAATTCACTTTTTTCAAAACAAAATTAATCCAAAAAAATGTTCATGACATGACAAGAAAATTCTGGTTAATTGATCAGAATATTGAGAATTTTCTAGTCATATTACCCAAAATTCCTGATTAAAATAACTAGCAATTTTGTTACCAGGCGCATCTAGCAACTTCAACCAGAAGTTTTTTTTTTGATCAAATGAATTTAAATAAATTAATATTTATTTATGAAATGAAAAAATGGTTTACATTAGGGAATTTTATAACGTCGAAAATTTTCTATTTATAATGTCAACTTTCTATTTCAAAAATTTTGTTGTTACGTATGTTACTTTTCAGGATTTTTTAGTCGTCTCCAAGATTCGGACCCATTAATAAAAAACTGAGAATTAATAAAATTATCACATCCTTAACGCGAGTTTCAGAGAGGCGGGTTATCAAAAATTGACTGTGCAAGAAATAATCAATGAGAATATGTTTATTACAAAATATTTGAAATCGTTAGAGTATATTCTGTAACAAAAGAGCTCACAGAGAACAATTGGCTCGTTAATTCTGAAAGTCTTTCATTTTACGTTTCACTTTACACAAATGTAATAGGCAGTAGATATTGAAAGACAACAAAAATAAAAAATAAAAGCATTAAAATGCACCTTGTCTTTTTCGATTTTACAATTCTTAGAAGGTAATAAAAAACATACTAGCAATATGTAATAATATAAACTAATCAGTAATCAAAAGTTACCTTTCGCTTCATTCAGCCTTTACGTTCGAAAAAATGCTCTTTTCGCGGGATAGTGTAAAATCGTATATCAAGTCTTGCAGGAAAATCGAAATATAATCGCGATACTTAATACTAATTAGATCACAATATCATCATACTTTATGCTTTGGAAAGGGAAGTTTAAGCATTTTCACTTGCCAGCCTCTTCTTGCTCTGAAAAATAAATAGATTATTAAATTAATGATTTTCTTGTTGAGTAAAAAAATTAGATTTTTTATGAACAGGGAAAAGCGATAAATTTACGCTTTGTTTTGTTGTTTTAGTTTCAGCATTGGAAGCATGATTCTTGGACCTTTCTTGCTCTAGTTGAGCATGGAGCGACGTCACTTCCGCCGCCAGTTCTTCTCTTATCTCTTGGAGTCTAGTTACTTCCAATAGCACTGCAGCTTTATCTTTCACTATACGTAAGGGTAAAAGAAGAGAGAAAGTTGATTATTCTTAGCTTGGTTATTTCCATCTAAGATGAAAGAATCTTTATATTTGAAATTCTTAATCTTATTCAATTTAAAACTGGATCATTTAGAAGATTTAAAATGAAGAACAATTTATTTTCATCCTAATAACTAAGAAAAGAAATAATTATTCTGCTTTAAACATGTTATTGAGCCTAATTTCGAGACTGAGGTTAAGGAGGATCGAGCGTGACTAGGCAGTCGAACTTTGGGAACTAAATTTGAAATATGTTATGAGGAACATGAAATACGTTTCAGACCCTCTAACGGTATTAATTTAGGAGAAATTCAATTTTTGTAACGCATGCACGGAATGTTCCCTTTTCGAGGCATGTATAGCATGCGGGAAGTGACCAATTCTGAAACCGCGGTAATAAGCAGTTATAAAGACTTTTTATAGCTGCTGCACCAAGACAAAATCTGATCCGAATTTGGCATGGGACTCTATTGCCATTTTCGTAAGCGAATATTTGATGCGATACAGGCAAAAAAAGCGAGACATTTTTGCATGAAATAGTGCGATTGAAGTATGTCAGTGATTAATGCGAGAATAGTAAGACACCGTACGAAAAACGCATGAAATCCTAACTCTCTGGGTATGGCTTCTTTGGCGGTTGGACGCTAAGCGATACATGCATGCGCGTGTCGCCTGGCTTCAAACATAAAAAAGCCATACCCAGAAAGTACGGATTTCGTGCATCTTTCGTATTCAAGACTGAAATACTAAAATCGCACGAATTCGAGCAAGAGAAGTAAGGCTCATGTATTGCGATTTAAGTATGATACGATTCCGAGCGAAATTCGGAACAGATTTTTCTCGATTTGCGCTTGCGTTCTTTGATCAAGATTTCTTTTTCAGCTGCTGCGCATGCGCACTCTGAGAAACATCACTTTTTCTAGCTGTTGCGCTTGATCATTTCAATTCAAAATTACTTTCCAGGAGTGCCGGAATTATAATCTAACTTCTGGCATTATAAGTTGACATTTGACAGACTGATTGTAAGTAATGGATAGTGATTGGACCATCACGAAGCTATAAGTTACCATAATTTGACATCGGCTCATGTTCTGGTCGTTTCCGGATCGTCTTCGGCTCGCCTAAAACTCCCCTTCGATTCGCCTCTGACTCGTACAGCAAACTTCACACTCGTGTGGAACTGCCTACTTCCCGAACTTGTAGCACAATATACTATTTTAAACTGATGATTTTAGTGTCTTATGGAGTATCATTCGTGCCAGCTTACATTTCGGTTTTTAATTTCGTCAAAATCCAACTTTGGGAAATAAAAAACTAAAGTACTTGCGCACTGAAATGTCCTCTTCAATTGGGTAAAATTGAATATTGAGCTACCCACACAAATAAGAAAGATATTATAATAAAAACACGTAGGAAATAACGCTAGGATAAGCCGTTTTGTACGGTTCGTTTGATGCGGAAAAAATCGGCAACGTTGCGTGTTGAATGTACAGAGCCCGACCCTCGCGATCCTTAAACCATCATCGATAAACAATAATAATAAACATCAACAAAGCGAATGCGATATTGCCAAATATTAAAACGCGACTACGATCGTGAGTCAAATAAAAAAATTCATTTCTTAAATAATACCACGCAAAAAAATTAAAAATCGCGGCTTCATAAATTGTTCCACAATTTTAAAATTCTGCTCAAACAAATATTTCTCTGTGAAAAAAGAAGTTTAGATATACCATTGACTAGAATTGCCACGCTCGACCCTCGTTAATCTATACTTACTTTCGCCTTGGCCCAGTATTTGATAGAGTTTTTTATTCCTATTTTTCACGTTATTCAGTTCTTCTCTCATTTTGCTTACTTCTTCCCTAAGTTCTTTGATCAGGTCATCCCTCTTCTCTAATTCTGCTCTTAATTGTGCGGAGGTGATATCAACGTCGTCGAATTGAGTTAATCTCGCCTTCAACAAATCTTTCTCTTTCCCCTTCGTGATCTCATTATTTATTTCCTTCTGGACCCTCTCGAAATATTCAGGATCAGCTTCTGTAGCAATAATTAAATTATCCTATCGTCGGATTGAAAGGCTTCTTTTCAAAAAGTTCTGTTTATTTTTGCAGTAATAATGAAAACAAACTAAGAAGAAAATATATTCCAACATTTTTTTTCTAACAATATCGTTTTCTTTTGACTTCAGAAATTAAACGGAAGTGTCTTTCTATTTCAGTTTCGTTTTCAACTTTCTTATCAATTCTATTTAAAAAATTAGGCACAGATTTTTCTAAAAAAAAAGGGATTTTTATGTTTTGATATTTGTTAAGAAAGGAGAAATTGTTTTTTTTTCGAAATATACAATACTCCTTAATTTAAAAAATTTTATATCCATTGATAATATTTTCTACTAAAACTTGAAAAAATTCCCGGTCAAAAAACCAATTTCCGGGCATTTCAATATTCATTCCAATTTTTATGCAATAGCTAACAACTTTTGTAACGAGTATTGTAATGGAAATTAATAAGAAAATAATAGAACCTTTAATTTTGACTTCTAAATTTTCCGGTTTTTCTATTGAGTTTTGTGTCGAATTGGCACCCATGTTATTAAATTCTTCGAGGGACATTGTAGACTTCTTCGACTTCTTGCTGCTGCCTTTTTTGGATTGGTCCTGTTCTTTATCGGGTTTTGTTCCATTTTCCGCTTGAGCTTCATAAGCTATTTTTGATAACAAGATAGCTTGATGAAGATCTTGTTCGTATGTTTCTTCTACTGCCTTAAAAAAATTCAAACAAGGATTTCAATTACTTTAAGTAAATAAGATATTTATTACGTAGGATTATTAGATAGTAGGGTGGATAAAAAAAAACGAAAGTTTTGAAATAGAGTTTTGGGGGAGTGCCAAAAAATTGCTATCATCCTCCAATAAGATCCCCCAAAAGATTTTTTTTAATCAAGCAATATCCTCCTAGAGCAAGACCTCAGCGAAGATTGAAAATTAATGTCAGGGTATCTAGCGAAATTTCTTATTCATATTCCCGGATTTCCCGGATCGGAAACAGCGATTTCCCCCGTTTTCTCTTGTGATGTGTGTGTCTCAATTTCGCATCTCATTATTAGTTAAAAAGCACTAAAAGATACTAGAAAAGTTTACAGAATTAATTCTTTTATCAGGAGGATCGGTACGATTTTACCAAAAGAACCGGTTTGGGATAAGTGTTAACGAAAATAGCTTGAAATGCACGTTGATTTGTATGAGTTGTCACCAGCGCGGTACAGCGAATTAATTAGCTTCTCCTGAATTAATAATTAATATTATAGAGTCACTTGGAACGACTACTCAAAAATTGTCTGGGAATTCTATGAAATCTCTTGAAATTCCACAAAGTTTCATAAAACTCTATGGAATTGAGTGCATTATCTTAAATTCCTGTAAAATTGTAGAAATCCGTTAAAATTCTACACAATCCAATGAAAATCTATGAGATCCCATGAAATTGTACCAAAATTCCTTGACATCTACAAAATCCCATTAAATTCTAGAAATCCCTTGATATTCTTCCAAATAATTTGCCATAAGTACTATAAAGTTGTATAAAATTTTCAAAACGTCCCATAAAAACTATATGAAATCCCTTGAAGTTCCAAAAAATTTCATAATACTACACGAAATTTTAAATTATCGAAAAAAAATAAAACTACCATACATTAACGAAAGTGAAATATTCCAAAAGTATAAGATAACGCAACTAAAAAATTTAGAAATGTCAAATTGCCGAAATTATTAACTTCAGGCAATTATATAATTACCGAAATTTTGGAAACCGAATTTTCAAATTCCCGAAATTAGTAGATTCTCGACATTAGTAACTTCCCAAAAAAAATCATATTTTATATCTGATTTTAGAATTTTATTTTATTTTATATAGGTGCATAGTTCGAAATTTAAAAGATAAAATAATTTTTTTTTTCGGAATTTTGAAAATTCGGATTTTAAAATTTCATAAGCATCATTTTGTACCTATATTCACATATTAGATAACCCTTATTAAAACGGAAGTCACTCAGATTAGAAGCGTAAGGATTTGTAAGTAAATGTTATGTAATAGCATAAGTAGATTAAGATGCGGTTGCGTTCTTGCTCTCTCTCTCTCTCGCTTGCACTCTCGATTTCGATCGCTCGTTCACTCTTTCGCTGACATGTCCCAAATTGCGCTATCAAAAAAATA
>JAUMHM010000085.1:56232491-56258819 GCA_032362435.1 Melikaiella ostensackeni
CTTTCCTTCCTATTCTTGCATTTTATTCCCCCCCCCCATTATTATTAGTATTCCTTCTTCCTCATCAATAAACTTCTTTATGTCTTTTCTCGTCTCTTTTATTCCTTTCCCATTGTATAGTGTCACAATTCTGTGACATTTTCCTTGTATTTTAATCTTCCGTTCCTGCTGTATGCCACTCTTAACTTCTTTTAACACTTCCTTTTCTTCTACATTCGTCCTGACTCCCGTCATGATTCCTCAACTTGGCCTACCTTTTTCCTTTTCCCTAGTGGCCCCTTGTAATTCCCATCTATAGCTGCACGGCAATTTACTTTTTATACTTTCCCAGTCTTTTTCTTCGATCCAAGTTTCCGTAAAACCAAACACATCGAATTTTTCTACAAAATTCCAAAAATCGCTGTCCTTATTCTCAATTCCTGCAACATTCCAAAAAATCAACTTAACCTCTTCCTGTATCACGTGTATCTTTTTCCTGTTCCTTATACTTCTCTTATTCTTTCCTTTACACTTTTCCTTTCCTCTCGTATTCCTCACTAAAAAATCTGACTCTTTTTTCTCTAACCTTTTTCTGTCCTGATTCCAAACATACCATTCCCACTGAATACAGATTTTCTGGTATCTGACCCCCACTATCTTACCTTATCTCCTCCGTTCCTTTGCTACTTCCCTTATTTTCCGTTAAATCTCCTTTTCTTTGAATGTCTGATCATGGTCAATATACACTTTTTTCTTACCTAATTTATTTTTGTTTTTCATCACATCCTGCTTTGTTTTCCATGCTTTCATTTCTACTACTATCACTCCTTTTTCCGTTGTGCCCTGTCTTCTTAATTTGTTTACCTTTCCCCTTATCCCTAAATCTGTCTCTAGTACCTCCAATACCTCTATCATTTCATTTCATTCCGTAATCTTTAAACCTACTATTGTCACATTGTTTCTTCTTTCCCATCTCTCTCTTCTTTCAATGTCCCTTTCTACCCCATTCACTTTCTTTGCTATTCCCTCCAACTTCCCCCCTTGTGCCGCTTCGATTTTTCTCTTCATTAACTGGCCCTTGGTTCTTAAATCCTCTTCTAAATACCCTATCCTTCACATTTTCCTCTTCCATCCTATTCTTGTCTCCCTCTCCCCCTCCCTCTTTCTACCCTTCTTTTACCTGTTTTTCTAGTGGCTCAGTTTATTGCCTATTTAACTAGCTCTCTTCTCTCCTCTCCTTCACTTTCAACTGTCATGTAAACTGTGAGCTCCGGCAACGCTTTCCTTCTCTGGCCCCTTCCTAAACTAAGCCTTGAAAATTTTTTTCCACGTTTGTGCCATGTGTCACTCCCGTGGCTTCGCGACTTCGGGGTCTTCGGGGGTTTTCGCGAACTCTCATCGTCCTGTCGCTATCAGTGGAAATAACATACAGCAAGTAATTTTATGAACCTATTCAAACTTCTTTTACATTTCGTCTATTCAAATCACACAAAAACATGTAAATACGCTGTTATATGTAAATTCACAATTTCATGTAAATTTAATGCTCTACGTATGTACATTTACTACTTTATATAATTTCCACCGTAATGCATCAATTTCACAGATCGATTGACAATGCACGGTAGTTACAATTTTGTTACAGCGTTCATTCAAGTTAAATTACAATACGATGTAAACTAGCATTGCGATCTCGTTAATTTACTGCTTCATTCACGGTTAATGTCCGATCGTCCAATACGTTAAATTACCGTCAAATGTGTTCTTCACATAACTTTTTTTACAGTGGAGCGTTAAAAATTGAACAATTTTTATGCTTCAAGCTTAAAAAAATATTCAGTTTCAAATGATAATAAATCATAATCGCGTATGGGCAAAGCAACTGTCAATTCCCAAAAAATTATATAAAATTGTAAATAAATATATAAACTTCCATTACCGACGGCAGTAGGTGGGTAGTGATTCTTGGCTCGTCGAGATCTTAAATGTTAGGCACGGACAGGCGTGGTTAGCGCTCGGGTGGGTAACGTTTTGGGATTCTCTCTCAGTCGTGTTTTCACTGCGTTTAATTACTGTCTGTCGGGAAGTTTGACGCCGAGGATGGATGTGGGCACTCGATGCTATTGAATGTCTATATCCATACTCGTCTGTGGGTAACCGGCTGCGTTTGGGAGTTTTGGTTTTCTGCAGTTTTCCACTCCCCTGACCAAATGTTGAGACGAATGCGAGCGCTTCTAATAAAAATCCGGCTGTCGACGGTAGAGGATTTTAGAGGTTGACAAACCCCACAGAACTGCGTACGTCAGGCATTGCTTGGATGCTTATTATGATAGTTGAGGTAATTGGAGTTTTTGGGACGAGATTTGAGCTAAAAGATGTAATATCTGACGATTTCCTGTGGGAGGGGGAATTTTGGATATGTAAAAACCCGAAAAGGATGTACATGGTATAAAGACCTACCTGTATATAACTTCTATTTCGAAATCCAAATTGTCCCGTGAATTATCGCCAAAGATTATGAGTGAAATTCACTCTCAAGCCTTTAGTTCTTATTAGTTATCACCTGAATGATGATAAAATAAATTAACAATGCTTTTCTAATTTCAGATAAGTACAGAAGCAAAGTCAAGGGCAATTCAAACTATATGAACAAATTTCCCAAGGATGTGGAAATGGCAGAGACAATAACAGGAGGAGATCCTTATATCTTATCGAATGAAAAGTTCAGTCCCGAAGAAAAACCCGACATATCTTCTCTCTTCGGAGAGAAGAAACTTCCGAAGAAAAAACGCGAAGATTATCGAAGAAGCGACGGTGCCACAATATCTAAAAAACTCACTCAAAACAGATTTATGAGGCAGAGTGATCAAGTTCGAATTCGCGAGCAAGCTGCTAGATCGCCGAACTCCCACAGTTCCTCTATATTCCCGTGTTTCAAATGCAACTTCACTTGCACGCGAGTTAACGTTATAATCGGCCACATAAAGAGTCATCAATACGATGATCCAACTAAAAAGAAGTCTTCTGCTAAGCTTCACTCGAAACCGAAAAACAAGAGTTTAGATCTTGACACTCCAAAGAGAAAATATGTCCGCAAATCCAGTTCCAATAAAAGCAAAGACGAACTCAGTTCCGAGAAGAAGAGGAAACCAGCCAAGAGTGCAGAAAAACCCATCAAGAAAAAGAAATTAAGTGCTCAAGAAGAAAGGAAACGAATTCAAGATGAATTATTGGAAGATTGGGTCGATGATTCCGATGTGGACATGAAAGCAGACTTTTCTCCAGACGATACTTTCGACTTTAGCTCCACTTCAATAGCATCTCCACTACCTTCTTCGATCATAAACTCACCTTTGAAAACTTCACCCATTAAAAGTGATTCGAATCTTGAAAATAAGGAATCCGCCGGAAAGACAGATTCCGATGACGATACTTTCGATTTAATCCGACAGTCAGAAAAATTGCTCATAGAAACCGAGAAGTTAAGCACGATCCTTGACGATTCCACTGGCGGAACTTCTCGAAGTACAAAAAAATTTATCGAGAAGCTCAAATGTGACAGATACAAGTCTTCTAAGTCTAAAGACAAAGCCTTCGATTCTAAGAAAGACGAAAATACCACCGCGACGGAAAATGATGATAAGAAATCCAAGTTCGCTTGCTTCGAATTTGACGAGGAAGATATTCCCGAGCCAACTACCGTTCAAAAACCCTCGCGGTTTTTTCTGAAGAAGGACATTATTAAAGAGTATGAGAAGAGCGTCGCTATAAAAGAGAAGGAGAAGCACGGTAAGTTTTTTCATCGGGAGAAAGATTCAGGAATGGATTTTCGAGAATCGAGAAAGGAGCAGAAAGAAGAAACCGATGCTGAAATAAAAGATGTTGAGATGAAAGATAACGACGAGTTCGATAAGATGGAGACTGAGAATCAAAGTAACGAAGTGAAGAGTATGTTTCGCAAAACCGGAGAAGAAACGATGGACGAGTTTCTAAAATCGAATAATAAATCTCAAGTCGAGGAACTCGAAATTGTTGAGATTTTCGAAGTCGAGAGAGAAGAGGATGCTGACAATATGAGGGGTTCACAGATGGAAACGGAAATGAGAGCAGACATTGACAAAATTTGCGAACAGATCTCTGGATCGGAAGAGAAAGTACAAGACGAGAAATTTCGAGACTTTGTGGGGGAAAGTTCGCCGCAAAAAACTGATAAGAGTCTTTCGGAAAGGATGATTACAGAATCGGACTCCGATTCGCTTTTTCATAGAAATGACAATTTAGATAATCAGATAGAATTGAACGTGGACACTTCAAAATTTGATTGGAGGGATGAGAAACTTTCAGAAAATCAGTCAAAATTTGACGAGAAATCGGTACTTGAAGATGCTAAATTTGAAGAATCGAAGCCAAATTTTGAGGAGAGACTCGGTGAAAAATTTCAGGAGGAATTAGATCCGGAGCAACCTGCTGAAATCGTTGAGGAACTCACAGCTTCCGTTAAGAAACGAAGAGGGAGACCAAAAAAAAGTAGTTTGATAGCTGCTGAAGTTCCAACCGAATCGAGTAATAATTTGGATATGACGAAAAAGGAAGTAGCGAAAAAAGTTGAGAAATTTGAACAGATCGAGGAGAAATTGAGGGTTTCGGAACTGGAGATGGGTCTAGAGACTGGCAGCAAGAAGAATCAAAGTAGAAAACAGTTATTTGGACATTCGAGGCAGCCTGAATTGACGCCAAGAGATCGAAAACTAAGAGGACATGCCTCGGATGATGAACACAAAACTCTGGAAATTTCAGCGCATCAAGGTGTTGGGATTGAAAATAGCCGGGAAAGTGAGAAGGTTCATGAGTCCGTGATTGAAGATAAAAAAGAACAGACAATAGTTCGCGAAGAGGCAAAAGTTCTACAAGATTTGAAACCGAAGTCTAGAAGAGGAAGGAAATCTAAAGCTATTCTTTTACTAGAAAAACAGATTGAGGAATCAAATCTTGAACTTCTGGGACTTGCGGATAAGTCTGACATTGAAGAAAAGCCTTTTGACGATGAACCCCTTGACGATTCACCTCTTGAAGGTAAATTAAACGAAAAACTGCTTGAAGACAATGAAAAAAAGCATCTTGAAATAGTGAAGCCGCAAAAGAAAAGAGGACGGAAACCAAAACAAGCTTCTACATCTTCTCAAGATTTTCTACTTTTGCCTGAAGACGTAAGTCACTTGGAATCGTCTTTGAAAGAGAAAAATAAAACTCCCGATGTTACGAGAGATTTTGCGGAAGTGGGAGAGAAATCTGAAATAAGTCAAGATTCCTTCGACCTGAACGAGAAACTTGAGACAGAAAAGAAAGGAAGGAGAGGGAAGTCTGTGGAAGTTCCAAGGGAATATCAACAACAAGATGAAAGTCAAAGTCACGAGCCGATGGAGATCGAGACCCAGGAACCGAAAAATACTGAAAATAGAGCCAGATCAAGAAAACATGCTCATGAAGTTAAGGAGGAGACGCCGGAAATTCCAGGAGTTTTTCCGGAGCCAATGGAAGAGGTTCAAGAACCAAAGAAATCCGAAAAGAAAGGAAGAGGAAGGAAATCCGCTTCTGAAGTAAAGGAAACTGAAGAACAGACACCGGATTTACATATAGCAGGATCGGAACCAATGGCAGAGGTTCAAGAAGCAAAGCCTAAATCAGAAAGAAGAGGAAGAGGTAAGAAATCTACGCCTGAAGTGAAGGAATCTACAAAGACACTGGACTTACAAATTCCAGAACCGGAAATGGCATCAGAGCCAATGGAAGAGGTTCAGGAAGAAAAGCCGAAATTAGAAAGGAGAGGAAGGGGAAAGAAATCTATGTCTGAAGTTAAGGAAACTAAAAAGACACCGGATTTGCCAATTCCAGAAGCGATAGCGAAAATAGTATCAGAGTCAATGGAAAAGCTTCAGGAGGAAAAGCCGATATCAGAAAGGAGAGGAAGGGGAAAGAAAGCTACCTCTGAAGTGAAAGAACAAACACCAGATTGGCAAATTCCAGCACCGACACCAGAGGTTGCAAGTGAACTGCAACCAATGGAAGAGGTACAAGAAACGAAGAAATCTGAAAAAAGAGGTAGAGGAAAGAAATCTGTACCTGAAGTCAAGGAACAGATACCGGATTTACAAATTCCAGAATCGATACCGGAAAGTGTGCTAGAACTAACTGAGGAGGTTCTCGAACCCAAGAAGCCTGAGAAGAAAGGAAGAGGGAAGAAATCTACCTCTGAGTCAATCCAAGAACCTGCACCTGATGTACAAATTACAGAGCCGATGCCAGAAGTTGTGAGTGAAATTGAAGAACCAATCGAAGAAGTTCAGGAACCAAAGAAACCTGAAAAGAGAGGAAGAGGAAAAAAATCTACACTCGAAGTTTCCAAGGAACAAGCACCCGATCTTCAGATTGTAGAACCGCTTCCAGAAGTTCAGAGTGAAATCCAAGAACCAATGGAGGAACTTCAGGAACCCAAGATACCTGAAAAGAGGGTAAGAGGAAAGAAATCCATCTCTGAAGTTTCCAAGGAACGGACACCCGATCTTCAGATTTCAGAACCGATTCCAGAAGTTCAGAGTGAAATCCACGAACCAATGGAGGAAGTTCAGGAACCCAAAAAACCTGAAAAGAGGGGAAGAGGAAAGAAATCTACCCTTGAAGTTTCCAAGGAACAGACACTCGATCTTCAGATTCCAGAACCGATTCCAGAAGTTCAGAGTAAAATCCAAGAATTAATGGTGGAAGTTCAGGAAACTAAGAAATATGAAAAGAGGGGAAGGCCAAAGAAATATACCTCTGAAGTTTACAAGGAACGGACACCCGATCTACAGACTCCAGAACCGATTCCTGAAGCTATGAGTGGACACCCAGAACCAGTAGAAGAGATTCAAGAAGCCAGGAAGCCGGAGAAGAGAGGAAGAGGAAAAAAGTCCACATTTGAAGTTACGAAAGAAATTATTATGGAAGAGGCAGAACAGAATGAAGTAGCATCTATTCCTCTTCCATTGTCAGAGCCAGTGGTGGAAGCTTATGAACCCAAAATTAAACCAGAAAAGAAAGGAAGGGGAAGAAAATCGACGCTCGAATTTGCGAAGGATCAAATTCTTACAGACGAAGCACAACTGATTGAATTGGCATCTATTCCTCTTCCATTATCAGAACCCATAGAAGTAGTTCATGAACCCAAAGTTAAACCAGAAAAGAAAGGAAGAAGAAAAAAATCTACGATTGAAGGTACGAGAGAAATTATTATGGAAGAGGCAGAACAAATTGAATTGGCATCTATTCCTCTTCCACCGACAGAGCCAATGGAAGAGATTCATCTACCGAAATACAAACCAGAAAAGAGAGGAAGAAGCAGAAAGTCGATGATTGAAGTTCTAAAGGATGAGACCCCTGAGCAATTACCAGAAAAGGTTCTAAAAAATGTACCAGAAGCTGTGATTATGAGTGAAATTGAAGCAAGACCAGAGGTTGAATCAAAGCCTAAAGAAACGAGAAGTGTCGGACGTCCAAGGAAGAAATCTGCTGAAGTTAAGGAGCAAGAAAGTAAGAGCGAATTACAAGAATCAATTCAACCAGAGGTTGAAAGTGAATTCTCTCACAGAAAACCTCGAAGGAGGATGAAGTCTTCCTCCTCAATTTCGGATGTTTCTATGGATGTGAAGATTTCTGAAAAGGAGATGCTTCAAGTTGAAAGTGACTTGAAAGAACCAATACAATCGGAACCAGTTGTTCCAGAACCGAAAAAACGTGGTAGAAAGAAGAAGTCTGTCGCAGAAGTAGATCAACACTTGTCAGAGGAGAATCAAATGGAACAGGAGATCGAGATTCCAGAACCGAAAACTAAAGGCAAACCTGGCAGGAAGAGGAAGGTTATTGAACCAAAAGAAGAAATCGAAGTTACAAAGATAGAAGATAAAATTCAAGAAGCTAAACCCGAGAAAAAGAAATCCGGAAGGAGGAGGAAATCTGAACTTAAGGAACAAGTTGTTGAAGAAGTTCCAGAAGTTCTAACTTCAGAAATGCTGCCCAAAGTTTCGATATCTGAAGTTCAACTAGAACTTCCAGTGTCTGCGGTTCAACAAGAAGTTTCAGTACCAGTTATGCCTGAAGTTGAAATTTCACAACTGCAGAGAGATTTGGAAGAACCTGATATGGAAATAGAACAAACTGTCAAAGAAACAGTTCCCATGGAAATGGAGAATGACATGAACCTTCCAGTAACACAAAGTGTCGAAATGGGAGAGACTTTCGAGACAGAAATAGTTGAGACAACGGAAATTGTGGAATCGAAGGAAGTCATGAAATCAACTCAGGTTGTTGAATCAACTGAAGTTGTTAACGCAACTGAAGTTGTTGAATCAACAGAAGTTGTTGAATCAAATGAAATCGTGGAATTAAGTGAAGTTGTAGAATCAACCGAAGTTGTTGAATCAACCGAAATCGTGGAATCAGCAGAAGAAGAAGCAACCATTTCTGCGGAAATTATTGAAGATATTATACCAGAAATGATCGAAACGACCGAGGTTCAAGCTTTACTTGAAATACCAGAACCAAAACCCGAAGTTTATTCTCGGAACGAGACCATCAAGACTGAAATTAGCGCTCCAGAAGAACCTCTTGATAAATCCTCATTCAATGCGATCCTCAACAATACTGAAAAATCCCGGTACAATTTGGAAATCGACATGCTTCCTCCGAAAAAGTCTCAGATCAAGAAGTTTGAACTGTCGCAAATGGAGTTCCTCGATAAGGAGATCTCGAACAACAAGAAGCCAATTGAGATGGATGTTGTGAGAAAACTGGACGACATCGGAAACATGGAACTTCAGATAAGATTGCAGAGCAGTGCGGAAGTTTCCAAACCTCTGGAAGAAGTACTTTCAGGGGAAATGGTCTCTGAACCGAAAGAGATGAAAGTCTTTGATTCCCTACAAGATCAGATTTCAGCCGCAGTCGTCGTGGAATCGATGCCTCAGGAAATCAACCAGCTTTCTGAAATGACAACTGAGAAAGGATTTTCCACGATGGACCGCAAACGTATTGATGACGAGGCGGAGAAGATGGAAGAGCAGTATTCAATGATCGAGAGGAAATTGGAGGAAATGGAGTCCGTTTCTCCAAAAACTGTCAAGGAAGAAACAGCAGTGAACAAGTCTCCGATGCAGACACGATACAAGGGAAAATTCACTCCTGAAACTGGATCTAGGACCAAGAAAGAAAAGGATCTGTTTGGGGTCAATGCTTCATTCCAGGACGTTTTTATAAAGACGCTTCAGATGGAGAAGGACAAGAAATCCTCGGATGATGAAGACGCTTCACACAGCAAAAAGAAGCAGCGAAAAACTCCAAGGAAGAAAAGCGATTTAAATAGTTTGTGTCCTTCTCCGTATGTTTCTAATTTTCAAGGACAAGAGAACGTTTCTGATATCGGAATGGAGAATTTCCAAGGCGTTGAAGTTGTCGTTGGGCAAAATGTAGAGATGCAATCAAAACCAGAAGAACCTGTTAATCAGTTTCTGCACCTCGAGGAGAAAATTACGAATGACAGTGAAAATTCGAGGACTCTCGAGTTTAAATACGAAGAGACGACACCATCGCCGCCAACATCCGAAATCGCAGTGCCGGCTAAGAAAAGAGAGAAGCCTAGGATCATCGAAAATGTTGCCTTGAAAGAACCGATGATTTTGAAATCAAAATTGCTCGAGAAATTGCCATCAAAGGCAGGCTTGAAACGTAAATTGGAAGCTGAGAGTCCGAACAAAGAGAGTCCTAAAGCAGCAAAGGTCATAAAGCTCGAACCGGGTAAAACGAAGAATCTATCCATGACTCAGAAGATTCAGGCTTTGAAAAACGAGGAAGTGGTAACGACGACAGTAATCGATACTCAAGATAATCTTTCTCAAATGTCTTCTCAAAGTCCCCAGTTAACAGCTATTTCGATTTCGGAGAAGTGCATTCAACAAAGTTCATCCAGCCTCGAAGACATGGAGCTTGACATTAACAATATGCCATTTGTTCTTAGCGAAGATGTCCTCACACCCGAGAGCATCGAGAACATGCCT
This sequence comes from Melikaiella ostensackeni, assembly GCA_032362435.1. NCBI lineage: Eukaryota > Metazoa > Arthropoda > Insecta > Hymenoptera > Cynipidae > Melikaiella > Melikaiella ostensackeni. Next base: position 56,242,556 of record JAUMHM010000085.1, read on the forward strand.
GTTGTAATTTCAGGTATGATGCCCACCGAAGTTAAGACACCAGTTGCTCAAGTAAGTGTCTTATTAACACCAGAGGTTAGTAGCTTCCCTGCTCCGCAAGCAACTGCCATTTCCACCGAACAAGCAACGACTTCCACTCAGCCAACAACATCCAATGACTCCGATGTGACACACCTGAAAAAGAAAGCTGGGATTCCTGCTATTTTGAAGAACAAGACCAAAGGCAAACCAACGATTACGAGCATCAAGACGATATGTCCTCCCCTCACGGGAGGAGTCAGGAGTCTCAAGTTCCAAAATGCCCAGGCTGGAAAGGCTGCAAGCTACATGTCACCGAAAGGAACCCCAGGAAAGTACGTGATTGTTCATAGTGCCGGCGGACAACAAGTTCGATGCCAAACAAAACCCGGTACTTCACAGAGAATCGCTCTACCCACGAGCAAAAGTCCAGAAAGTGTTCAGATCGTCCAGCAAGATCGGAAGCTCATGATCCTCTCTTCGCAGGCAGTTCAGCCGAAAATCCTGCCACTAAATATCACCAAATCTGGCCAGAAGGTTCAGAGACTCATGACGAGCAAAGGACACGTGATTTCTTCCGTCAGTCCAGTGAACTACACTTCCAAGACTGTGATTGCTCCAAAGACTGATGCAAACTCACCAACGACATCGAAGATGTCCCCCGGTCAGAAGTTGCTCAGTCCCCAGGGGTTAATTTCCCACAAAGGTGTTCTTACTCCCATCGCAGGGACGATTAACAAAGCTGGAGTCATTGGAACTCTTTCGCCTACGATTCTAACCAAGGGTGGAATGTACACAACCATCAGCAGTTCTTCAATCCCAGGAAGGCAGATTCTTGCTAAGACTGTGGTCAGCAAGGGAAGCACTCTTCTTTCCTCGAGCCTAGGATCTAAGAATATTCTCACCACGGTTCCACAGACGATTGTCAGTTCAAAAGGTACTGTTTTAACTCCAATAACCGGACAGCAAGTCAAGGCTCTGGCTAGCAAGGCTCCACCGAAAGGTGCTAGACTCCAATACCAAAAAATTCAGCAGAAAGTGCCCATGTCTGTCATCCAGAAGGGCCAACAAAAAGCAAGCCCCTTAAAAATAGCCGGCAGCACGATTGTCTATCAATCTGAACAAAGATCCTCACCTCAGGCTAAGAAGGGTGCAAGGCAAATCGTTCAAGGCCCGCCTGTTTTAATCTCTTCTGTTAGTGAATCCATTCAGACAAGTGTTCTCTCCCCCACGAACCAAAGAGGAAAATTGGTCACTTCAAGTTCTCTCCAAAAATTGAATCTTCCTAAAACTTCCAGTCGACAGAAAACTTCAAAGTTGTTCCAAAAATCTGAGTCACTAATCAGCCAGAGTGCTCGGAATTCCCCCGTCCCTCGTCTTTCATTTTCCAAATCACCAATTACTAAGTCTCCACAAAGACAGAGTCTGTCTCCCAGAAAAGCGAAATCTCAAAGAAATATTCTCAGCGCCGCTTTGAACTCAATTGCAACCACAACATCGCCCATAAGTTCCACCAGTTATTCAGTCCCACTTACTCTTCCGCCCTTGGAGCCAATCAGCGTCAAGAAACCAAAGATAGAAGAAGTACCAGAACTGTGTCTAGGAAACCAGGAAGCTCAGGCTGACCCAACGGAAATAAAGAATCAAGTCCCAGAAGCGAAAATAACAACACAACCTCAGATAATCGCAGTTCCGATTGAAGACAGTGATGGAACGCAGTCTTTTATGCTGGTGACGACTGACGAACAAGGTCAGATTCAATCATTAGACAACAACACTTTCATGTCCTTGGAAGGAACTCTCGATAATATCGTCCTTCAGTACGACAACGGAACCGTTTCGAGTTTGCAGACCGCTGGAGACGAATCTAGTCAGTCTTCCTTGATGGAAAGCTTCCCATCTTCTGAGATTGTTCAGACATCTAGCCAAGATATCCTAGCAGCCGCCTTGGCGAATTCTGATTTCCAACAAGAAATCGGACTACCGGAAGTTTCGACTTCTAGTGTCATGAATTCATTAACTCAGACGAGTTTGATAAACCAGACGATCCTCCAATCGACCATCATTCCACCAACAGAGCCAATTTCTTCTCCTTCAGTGCTTGAGACATCTCTCACTTTGAACCAACCGATCATGACGCCTATGGAAGTGCCAACTAGTTTATCCATTCAGTCTGAATCAACTCCTTCCGCAGTTTCTACGACGATACCAACTTCCTTGGAACTTCCGATCACGATTACGAATCCGAGTCTTTCTTTCATGAGCGGTGAGGCGCAAATTCAGATTCCAGGAAATTCTATGCCAGATATTGGAGAGATGATGGAGGCTTCGACAACTGAGATCTCACAAACGGCAGAACCAGTCACTCAATATTTAGTTATTCCAAGTATGGAAGAAGGCATGCCGATTGAAACCCAGGAGGATAAAAATATACCGAGGGTTTCTTATTCTGTCTCGATACCCGAGAATATGGTTTTAGAAAGCTCACCGGTCCAGACGACACCATCGATGCCAATTATTGATGATTCTTACGTGGAAGATGTTCAGTACAATGCCTCTGTTGAAACCACAGTTGCGAGTGATCAGAGTTTTGCTGATGTTCCGGTTTCGGAAATGCTTGTTTCTAAGGCTTCTGATGTTTCGGAGAACGTGGTGGCTCAGGATGTCGTCGCTTCGTCGGAGATGATCATCACCTCGCATGAGAATGAGATTACAATATCGCAGAACGAAATTCTGATCTCGCAAGAAAATGAGATTCCGATCTCTCAGGAAAGTGAGATTCAGTTTTCGCATGAAAGCGAGATTCCAATTTCTCAGGAAAGCAATGTTCCAACTTCTCAGGAAAATGAGATTCAGATCTCGCATGAAAGTGAGGTTCCGATTTCTCAGGAAAATGAGATTCAGGTGCAGGAAAGTGAGATTTCGGTTTCTCAGGAGAATATTATGTTGGCTGAGGAATCGGTGACAACGAATCTCCAGAAAGACTCTGTGATTTCGGAAGAGATTTATTCTTCCCAGGAAGTTCCGGTTTCTGAAGAACAAGTTTTGTCACAAGTAATCATCGAGGAATCGGAAGAGACTTGTGCCGTCACTTCGGAATCCAACTTGGAAGTTCAGCCGACGGAGAATTGTTCGTATGAGATAACAGAGTCCGGAGAAGTTCCGATCGGAGGATCGGAAGTTGAAGTTGAAGAGTCTCACGTTCAGATCGAGGTTGAAGAGTCTCACGTTCAGATCGAAGTCGAAGCTTCTCATGTTGAGATTGAGACTTCTCAGGTTCAGATTGAAACTCAGGAAGAAATTGAAACTTCTCAGGTGATTGAAGCTTCTCAAGAGATTGAAGCTTCTCAGGAAACTGAAGCATCTCAGGTTCAGATTCAAATTTATGATCAAGCAGATACATCCGATGAAGCAGAAGCTGTTGGTGATAGCCAGCCGATTGAAAGGATTAGAATTGAGGACTCACAAGTTAAGGAGAAACCAGCTACTTCAAGTGCAGAGTTAAAGGATTCGGAAGTTTTTCCATCGGCGTCTGTAGAAGAGGAAGATGACAATATGGAGATTGATGAAGTACAGACGGATCATTACAATTTGGAAAGTTCTAGTATCTCGCAAGTAGATGAGTTGTCTTCTCAGGTGGAGGAGGATCAGATTATGAGAGATCATTCGAGAATAAACTTTGAGGACACTGTTACCGAGACTAGTCAAGAAGCGCCATCACAGTCCTATGGACAGTTTGATAACACGGAAGTGCCTAGTCAATCTGCCAAATCCGAAAATTCGAGGGAACCTTCGCAGTCCATGGGATATGAGCCTATGGAAACGGATGAGATTGTTATCTCTGGTGAGTTTTTTTAATTCTTTGATTTTTTACTGACTTTTTTATTTTTGATCCTGAGAGTACAATACTTTTATGTGTTTCTCCTGTTCCCCTTATTTTAGGGCAAAAAAGTAGTAATTTAATTTAGAAAGAATCAGAAGTTTGAAATAATTTAAACATAGGATAATAGGGTGACCGCTGGATCGGGAAAATCGGAAATTTTTCGAGACCGGGAAAACCCGGGGAATGAAAGTGAATTTTTTTCCGACTGGGATTTTTTTATTCTTAATTTTGATAGAAAAACTTATATGATCACTTCAAACATCATCAATATCAGATGAAGTAGTATGAAATTGAAAGTGTTCGTTTTTGCTACGATTCCCATGGGAAATTTTACAGCTTGAAACCCTTCTAAGTTATTTCAAATTGTTGAATTTTAAAGACTTATTGTGAAATAATCCTTTAATTTTCAAGGCTTGAAATTGGAAATTTTAATTTTTAGGTTTCAGCATTTAATCGTTTTATTCGGAACGTTTATAGTTTGAAAATTATTGAAACTTTTTCACTTTTGGAAAAGTGTAGAATTCAATACTTTTAGATTAAAATATACAAACTTGTTTGGTACCGACGGTGCAGACAATAGGGGATTTTAGAGATTGAAAAAAGCACAGGGTTGATTACGTCAGGTTTGGAAAGTTCCAGGCAGAGTACCTATCAACGTATGCGGTTTGCAATTTACTCTCGGAAATATGATTGCTGGTGTTAGATAGGTACCTGTAGCTGAAATGACCCCACACAGTGTTACACAGGATGATCCTGAACTCATCATATATCTTACTATACATATATAAATTCCTTGTACAAAACTGAACAAAAAACTACTGTGACAAAATTTTATACGATCAATAGTTTTCAAACTATTCAGCGTTGTAAGGAACCAATAGAAGTTCATTATTCTCGCGCGTACAAAAGCATCCTGCGCGAACTCTAGAACATGCCTCACTTCAATTTAGTAAAGAAAGTCGTAACAATCATACCAGATACAACAAATTTCAAAGCAACGTGAAGTTCTTAGAACATATCACCCTTACTTGTTTAGTGGTTCCCCCGATTTAAATCCGAAGCAAGGATATTGGTTTCTAAAAAATCATATTAAATACGTTGGTGATAATTAATTAATAGTTTTTGAAAAAAAAATTAATTATTAAAATTCAAATAAAAGTTGCATTAAACATTAGAAGTGAACATACGAGTTGTAATGTTCAATTTACATAATACTGCAAAGTATTATTTGTAGCTTTTCAATCAATCCGCATGCATGTACCAAATAGTGTCTAATACCTGTAGTCTTGTACCAAATAGTGCATACCTACAATAGGTCAAAATCACGAAGTTTTCGCGGGCTTGAAATCGAATTATCAGGTTTTTACAATAAAACAACTTTTGTTTGGAATGTTTTTCAAAGTAGCTCGTTATTTTATTCAAACTCTAAAATTTTCCGACAGTTGATAACATTGCAGTAAAATGCAACCCTCGGAATTGTATTATCTGATGAAAAATGTACTAAAAAAATTGGTAAATGTTACGGTATGTTACACTTTGGGAACGGTTTTTGGGGCGTGTTAGAAATTCATCTATTATTGAATTGACCTTAAGGCACTTGGCCCGGAAAAATGAGGTTAAACAGGTTATTTTTTTTTAGCTTTTACGAGTAAATAAACAGATACCTGCAAAAATTCTGAGTCCAAACGAAAGCGCGGATGGAGAATTATCAGCAAAAACCGACTCCGGAATGTGATTCTATCTTTCCTGATTGAAAAACTATCCAAAATCTGTTAAGACATCAATTCCAATCATGCCACTGAAAGTGATGCATTATTTTCATAATTCTAGGAGAAGTTGTAATGATTAGCAACTTTGCTAACATTTGGCCTCTTTTAAGAAGTGGACAAGAGTTTTTCATAAAAATAAGACCTTGCCTGTTGTATTCCTTGATGGAAAAACTACTCAATAGGTTTTTGAAGTATAAATTTCAATCATGCGACCGGAAGTAATGCATTACATTTTCAATAATTAACAAATTTTCTGACATTTGCCCTCTTTGAAAAAATAAATGAGAGCTTGTCGTCAAAATGAAACATTGTCTGTTGTATTTGTTGATCGAAAAACCACCCAAAAAAGGTTAAAAGCATAAATTCCCATTATGCGATTGGAAGTAAGGAATTATTTCCGGTAAACCAAAATTTTACTGTAACAACAAAATAATTTGATTACAAGTACGTGAAAACTTCGTGATCTTGACCTACCGTATGCACATCTTTTTACAAGACATCTGGATTATACGTACCTATTTATTGAAAAGCTACAAAAAATACTTTTCAGAATTATGTGAATTGAACGTTACTACACGTACATATGTGTGTTCATTTGCAACGCTTTAGGGATCATTCTACTTTAAGCGCTTGAAAAAAAGGCTTTTTATATGATTTTTTTAAAAGTTGCTTTTATAATTATTGACATAGAACTTGTTAGGCTTAATAAATACACTCATGAACTAAGTTTAATAAAAAAGTTTCATTCGTTTTATGCACTTTTTCCATATAAAACCACCAGGTGAACACTTTATACTCATTCCGTTTTTTAAATAAGTTTAAGTAATTACAATTCAACCATTCACAGATTGGTAAAGAATAGGGTTATTCAAGTATGATATAATGATTTGAGTGGATCTAGGGTCATAATTGCTTCAAAAATGCGATACTAAATACTTAAGTGGCTCTGTATTGGGAAAAATTTAGAGATACCTGGGAAAAACCAGGAATTATCAGGGAGTTTTTGTACAGTATTTTAGTATACACCTTGATTTTAAATTGAAAATTTATAAATGAGAAAATTTCAATTGCTCAATCTTGTAAAATTTTTAATTGAGTCTTAGGGGCCGTCCATAAAAGACGGCCGCAGTTAGGAGCCGGGGGGGAGCATAATCGGGCGAAAGTGGACAAGAAGGGAGGGGGGGGGGTGTCAATCCATTTTCGGACGTTCACCTTTTCAAATTCAATAATTTCCATGTAATGAGGTACATTGCTTAAAATTCCTCTATCTGATATGTAGGCGATTTCGAATTCTCCCGTGGCGATTCAGGTGATCGCAACGCCATCCAGTGGTTCCGGGGAAGACCATCTGGTAACACTGCTCATGTGAACAGCCTGAGTTTGTTTATATTTTTTATCGCGGTTGAAGTTGAAGTGCCGGAGCAAGAATAAATTTTTCTCAAATTGACGAGGGCTCTAATCTCTTATAATTTCATAATGGTGAAAAAAAAGTAAAAATATGAAAAAGGAGGGGGGGATCCCTGCGTTTGGGACGTCCTTTAAGGGTGGGGGGTTCTGGAAATCGGGCAAAATCGGACAAGCAAGGGAGGGGGGTGTCTAAAATTCCGCAAATTTTGCGGATGTCTTTTATGGACGGCCCCTTAGTGGGTGAACGATATTTTTAGTGACTCTTTTCTAGTTTGTCGAATTTTGGTTGCCCTAAATTTAAAATTGTTCAATTTTGATGGCTTCTGCAATATTGTGCAATATTGAACTTTGAAATTGTTCAATTTTAAACGTTTCATTTGGAGATTCTTTTTTTAATATTTTAAATCATAAATTATTTAGTTTTGAAGGTTTGAATTTAAAAATTTTATTTAAATAACTAGGAATTTTTTTGGAAACTGGGTAAAAGCCAGGAAATGTCATGAGTGTCTTAAATGGCCACCCTGGATGATCCAAATGGTGTAAAATTAAAGTTAATGTATTCTGAAGATATCAAAAATTAAATTAAATGGTTTTCTAATTTGAAAGCATTTGCAGGATGGAAAAATTGTGTTTACTGATTCTGAAGGTCTTAAAATTTCTAGTCTACATAGAAAATTTGTCACTGCTCATTGAACATCTTCAAGTATTTTTAAAGTATATAACCTTTTCCTCCAATGATTTAGGATGTCAAAAACTGTATATTTTTATATGAACCTACAGCTAAATTAATTAAATGTGAAATTTTTCAAACTGTTAAAATTCAAACCCTAAATTTCAGAATTTCAACTGTAATTTAAATTACAGGTGAGCCCCCGACGCAGTCCTTCGAGGATTCGAAAACGAGTGAACCCACGCAATCCTACGAAGCATTAGTCGACATCAACACCGATGCCCCAACCCAGTCCTTCAACGAAATTGGCCAGTGTCAAAGCGACCGGATTTCCAACGTCGATCCTGCCGACGACCAAAGTTTCCCCACGCAGAGCTACGAGGTCGAAAAAATGGACAGCCTCTCCGAGAACCTCGAAACCGATCCCGAAATCAGTCAAGAAGGAAACATCCCTTCGCAGTCAAACGATATCGGAACCGACGGAATCGGAACTTCCTCCGTATCAACCAACAACTTCAACCTCAACGAAGACGAGACCGCAAGTTCTTCCTACGTCCCCGAAACCCCCGAAACTCAAGAACGGGACCAAGACCAAGAAAGTGCTATCAGCACTTCCTCCTACGAAATTCCACCTTGTGAGGAACTCAACATCGCCTCTTCCTCGATTCCAGATACTTCTGAGCACTTGAGCATCCACGACAACGGCGTTTTAGAAATTCCAACTTCCTCCTACAACTTAAACCCCGACAGTAGCTCAACCCACGTAGATACTGTGCCCACTTCTAGCTACGAGGATCAAATCATCCTCGAGCAAAATGTCTCCACTTCCTACGAAGTCCCCATCTCCATGCCTCGTCTCGATGAAACCTCTTCGCAGAATTTCGTAACCGAGAGTTCTGATCGAAGAAACGAACCGACGAGTTACTTCCGAGAGGCTGTGGCCAGCTACTACGAATCCGTTCACCAGGATCCGAAATCCAGATTAGTAGAGGATCCCCAGGAGGAAGTCACTCCGAGTTATTACGAAACTAACCCTCAGGATATCACTTCCGAGGCGAGTCAGAGTTATTTTGCTCCAGAGGAAGCAACGCCCAGTTACACGAGTCCAAGTTACTATGATCCTCCGCCAGAGGGAGAGGCTAGCCAGAGTTATTACTCTTCTCAGGAGCCGGAAAGAACGGGACAGTCCTCGCAAAACATGGAGGCTTCACAAAGCTTCTACGTTGAGGACGAGCTGAGACTGAGGCAGAGAGGAGAGGCTACACCCACCTATTCCGATAGGTACCCCGTTGAATATTCATCCACGGATTCGCCATTGGAGAGGCACGACTTGGTTGAAAGCTCCGTTCCCGCGACGAGACCCACGGAAAGATAATACGACTTTTCATAAGTCCATAATGTGTCCACGACCGAGATGTTTTTATATACGGACTTCCTCAGTGGTAGCCATTAGATTCGGGTCTGTTAAAGTGTAAATAGTACTTTAAGCTTTCAATTGGTAGTTTTAAGGGTAGTGTTAGCACTTATTATTATTATTCTTATAATTTATGGTCATATTCATACATTAAGGTGTGAATGTATTGGTTTCTGACACGGATATAATCCGGCACTTGGCTCTTCAGAGCTCTCGCAAGGATTTCAACTTTTTTATCGTCAGGCAGTATACCCGATTAGAAAGTATTTTCGGTATTTTCATTTTAAAGTGTGAAAATGGGGGCTATTCAAGATTTAAGCGCTCCTAGCACCGTAATTACATTCTATTTTATCATTCTGTGCGTTATAACTCCATCTTCGAATTTCGAAAAATATTATTTTCATATAGATGTATATTTTATTTTTAGAAACACTGAGGCGGGAATTCATGAAGTAATATAACCTCAATTTTTAAGTCCCATCTTTGGCGAGGGGGTCGGTATAGTACATTGGGAGAGAAGAGGTATCTCCCTCTTCTTTTTCTCATTTGGTGGTCATCTCTGGATTGGCGGAGTAGTACGCATACATTTTTCAAAGGACCCAAAGCACTAATTCACGCACGGCGAAATTCAACGATCAATCACCGAGCGTCCTCTACCAAAGGGGAAATATCGCATGCGCAGTATGACGCAGTGTGACTCTTACTTAATTTTTGCCAGACCCCGCAGTAATATTCTTATAAAAAATGTTCGGGCTTAAAAGTTAAACTCGATTGAAAATTTTTAAAAAAGAGAATCTTTGATTTTTCAGACTTGACACTTTTTCCACTTTGTGAGACTTTGCCATTTCATTTCTGTGAAAAGTGTTATCTCTCTGCAGACAAGTTGCATTTAAAATTCCTAAATTCTGAAGTCGAAGATACTTTAAATTCGACAATACTGCGGATCTGATGACGATTTTAACCGATTGATTTAAACCTAAAATCCGATTAAATAAATTCTGCTTTCAAAAAAGCATATGGATCGAAGAGTTCTAATAAAAGTTGAAATCGTTGCAAAAGTTTTCAAGTATCGCTTTTCAACGATTGGAGAAATGTGGTTTTGTTGTGGTGCGTAATGTTATATTGTTTCATTGCTTCGAGACATGTCGACTTCGGCCTGTCGCCTTAAAGCATGGGAACTCCGAAATCGAAAATAGTCAGAAGATAATTTTTTATCTTTTTTGGAATTATCCGTCGTGCGCTATTTACGTTGTATGGAATTAACGTTATCAATAGAGGCGATATTTTTACATGCGTTCTTTACACTGGTCACTATTAAGATCTGAATATTACAGCTACTCTCATCGTCTGATTCTTCGTTTCATACCAAACTTGCATAGACAGTCGAGTGAGCGGCACAATTTTCAGTTTTTTCATATTTTTACGCGGCTGGCAGAGCGTAACGAATTTCGGGCTGTCTAAAGACTTGAATTTAAATTTTGATTTGGTTTAAGTTTGACGAAAAAGAAATTTCGATTGATTAAAATTTAAACTGAATAGAATTTAATAAAATTCAGATTCGCTGCTTCTCATTCCGCTCGGCAATATTTGAATTTTGAAAAGTGGTGTAAGAGCGGAAGGGGAAGTTGATCGTTAAGAATTAATGTTTACTTTGTAGGAATTATAGTATAAATCACTATGAACATAAAAAGCCTATTATTTGAACTATACCACTGTAATCTGTGTGTTACGAGATAATTGTAAGTGGAAAGAAAGATCAAGATGTTCGTGGAAAATGCTTTTTGCTTGCTCCGTCGAAAGTTGTACATAAAGGATGTACTCGTGCTTGAATGTTGTGGTTGTAGGATTAAAAGTATCGAGAATTAGAAAGTAGAATTCGAAGAGCGAGGTTGAGGTACGAGCTACCTAACTATATTTATATTTTATAATAATGATGTTAATGAGTGAAAGTAAGGTGAAAATTAGCACCGAAAGGCACTGCTAAATATTCTCTGGCATTAACGTTGACTGTAATATTGTATTTCTAATTCTAAAAAAGGAAAGATTGTCATTTATCATCCGCTAACCATGACATCCTGTATTCTTTCTTCATGTAAGAATATGTAAATTATACGCAAGTTTTTACATGATCTCAACGATTCAAGCAACGTGCATTTTCTGAGGGATCCTGATGATAATTATATTCTTTATAGTCTCACGTTATTCAAAATGCATATGTTTTTATTTCTCGTGACAATTTTAAACACAGTCACGTGTGTACATATTACCTATGTTAATACCAGGATTAATAAAGAATTATAAATCAGATCAGTAGGTCTTGATGATTTAAATGTCGATACCAGCTAATTCTAAAAATTATAATTGTTGCGTTTTTTGTAATTAGGGTTTATAATTATTTTAATTACAACCGAAAATTGAGTTTCGAATTTGAATTATTTTGTTTTCTTTTTTTTTCGTTTAGATTAGTTCGATTTTAATAAACTTCGTTCATTTTAAAAGAAGCTTTTGGTGATCTTTATTTTTAGTAAGCAAACCTTTCCTTAGTTTAAGAAAAAATCAATCATATCGAACATTACAATTCTTTTTTTAGAAACTAAATTATTTTATAAAGTAGCATGGAAGTCAAAAGGGAAACCAACATTTACTTCAATAATGATTTTTACGGGACAGGAGTAGCATTGCACCTGCACTGGCGGCAATAAGTACTCTTTTATTTTCACAGCATTTCCAATTTTGCACATGAAAATCGGATTCAATGCTAAAACCATGAATAAAGCGATCAATTTGATCAAACGTGTGGACCGCGTTGTCCAAGCAAATTCTAGATAATAACCAATCATGTGTTAGCTCTATGAACTGGTGGCGGCAACCCACGGCAATCATATCCCACGCGCTGGCGTTGATTGTTTGCTGCTGACACCTGGCGGCGAACCTATGGACCGTTGCCGCCACCAGCTAATAGAGTTAACAGATAATTGTTTATTATGCATGCGATAAATCCGAATAATGTAACATTAAAGCGAGACAGACTGCAGGTAGCTTAGGATACAAAAGAGTTCAGGTGAATACAGAATGTAATAAAAATTAAGCATATGGGATATTACCCCATTAGATATTTTAATTGAAGCATGGAAGTTCAAAAGTTGATAAGCGACATTTTCAAAATCGAGTTTTTATTATTTTCGTGATCTACAATCAAGCGCCAACACGGGATAATTTTTGCAAATTTTTTATCGCGTTCTAGTGTACACAAAAATATTGGTCAATTTCGCACTTTTGATAACTCCGCTGATGTCGGAACTTCAAAACTTGACAAGTACCTATTCAGTCTAATGGACGTTACACATTTTTCGGGTTCTCGGCCCAGTTGTTTGGGACCGATGAGACTTGGAATGATATCTATCATAGAATATAGGTACTGCGGGATCTGTAGTACCCTTGCATGCCGACGTTTTCTTTGTTTACAGCTGTATTTGACTTCAGTCTCTTGTTGACGTCAGATTTTTTTTTCGTGCACTCCAATTTCTGTTAAAAAAAGTAGTGCAAAAGTGAAAAAATCACAAAATTGCAATGTAAGTATTGTTGGCGAATCATTACCCTACGTGAAGCACATTTCATTAACTGCCTAATCTTTTTAACAGTGGAGCAATCGTATTATTTGACACATAGCAGCAAAATAATCAATTGCCAGTTGGAGATATCAAGTTTTGAACTGCCAGCACCTGCGGAGTTATCATTGGAAATAACTTAATCGTGTGTATCTTTTCAACAACAACAGATACATTTCTAAAACTTTAGGAAAACACAAACATGATCAATCACTACCTATTTTATGGATTGGTTGAAATTAATATTGATAAATACCGAAATACGAACGTTTTTAGCGATCCTATAAAATTTCAAAAATGCTGCTTATCAACATACGAACTTCCATGCTTAAATCATCAAACACGAAGAGAGGAGAGTTGGAGCTAGCACAGGCTAATTATAAGCAACGGCGAGCATTTAGATTTTTGGAAATATTAAAGTAAAAACTTAGCATAGATTTTTGGACGTTTGGTTAGTTTTAATAACGAAAATGGTAACTTTTAGGAAGATGTAGAATTAGAACATCACTATAAAGAGGAAAAAGAAAAAGCGTTAGAATAGGAGCCAAGGGAGAGGGTAAGGGAAAAAGCAGGAAGGGTGGGAGCAAAGGGGGCCTTAGGACCAAGGAGGATAGCTGTACGAGGGTGAATGGGCAGTCTGTCGAGCACCGTCGTATCTATAAGTTTAAATAAATTTTCGTTATATCCGAGGAATTCCGCCTTTTTTTATTCTACTTCCGGTAGAACTTTTAAATTTCAGCGCGACGCGAGGCGGACTTTAGTCCCTCACAATGGAACCCTGTCTTATCGGCTGCACAACTAAAAGAGGACATCGTTGGGTCGACTTTCAAAATTAAAAGTTTCCCGGTCTCAGAACTTGACCATTACAGACAATTTTTTTTGTGACAGAGCGGTGGGATTTACAAAACTGACTCGCGTACGCGCCGCGATCGAAAGTGATAAGTGAACAGTTAACAAAAGGGGGAAAAGATTCTGTGAAATTCTTTTTGTAACTGTGAATTTTAGTGTAAAAAGGGGGGGAAATAACTCGTGAAAATTGTGAAGTGACGGACACCAAACTCATCCACACCAACGGTAGGACAACGAAAAAGGACGACCACGGAGACCAGCGACGACAGCAAGGACGACCACGGAGAACAGCGACGACAGGAAGGATGGCCTCAGAGAGTAGCGACGACAGGAAGGATGACCAAGTACGATGACCAAACAGTTGCCAAGAACGAGTTTCAAACCAAAGAAAGATTCAAAAAACAGATTTTTCAAAACAATAAACGCTCGGCGGATTTGAGAAGAAAGACAAATAGGAAGAAGGCTGCAAAAGGAAGGGAGGAGAAGAAGACGACGACAAGGAAGGACCACTGCTGACGCACCGAGGGACGGAAGGAGGACCGAAAAGGACGACATGTGTCCATAGAGATAATATAGATAGAGGCGACAAGCCATAGGCCGCTCTTTAAGTGGAAAAGTTCGTCTCGACTTCGGTAGGGGGAATGAGAGAGACTGCGCGAGAGTGGGGAAATGAGACGAGAGTGGAAGTACCCTGTGAACTTCTCGATATCTCTCTTCTCTCTCTAAATACCAGACGAAATCCGAGGTGGCTTGTCGCCTTTATCTTTATTATCTCTATGCATGTGTCTCAGTCAATCCGCCGATACTTTCCAGGGGTCCTTTCATAGTCTTGTAGCTAAGCTGGCTATTCTTGTTTATTTCAAAAAGGGTTAAATCGAAGTAGGAATAGAAAAACCGCAGGCAGGCGCAATGGATTCGAATGGTGTAGTTCCAAACGCTGATAGAGAGGAGACTATTGCAAACACGGAATTGAACGAAAGTAATGAACGCCACCCAGGCCCGAGTAAGGGAACCGGTACGCCAAACATAGAAACGTCACTCGTAGTACAGTATGCATTATTACGCGCGGGTCCCATCGATGATTATGAATCTCCCCCACGGACCGTCGTCCGTCGACTTGCCCTCGCGCTCAAACCGAGCAGCCGAGTAACGCTCAAGACGCGTAAATTCAAACAGCGAAACGCGAAGCGCGCGGTCGGAAGACCTAGGGCAAAGATATTATCCTAGGGGAAGGTAGAAACTTCATCATCTTCATGGCCGCATTAGAGTTTGTCCCATACATTTACGTAAGAAAAATAAAATAAATAAAATCTAATGTTCAAATAAATCGAGCGAACGAATGCGACATATTTGGAATCGGCTCAGGAAAGATGAAAGCTATAGGAAAAACAGAAATAACAATAAATGGCTTAAAAATTGTTTCACGTAGTTCCGAACTCGTTTCCAATCATACAAGGTGGTTTGTTAGGAATGCCTTTTCTGATTGATCAAGACGCAGTGGTCCACGTGAAAGGTGGGAAAATAACAACAGACATAAGTACCATTCCTTTTCGTAGAGGAAAACGGTGAGACTCCCGGCGAGAACACAGCAATTGATCTCCCTCCTAGTTGAGATCCCTTATTTGGCATAAGGGTACCTGCCGCGAATTCAGGCCGGGCCCGGAATATTCTTAGGCGAATCGTTGGTTTCTCAGAAAGATGGTTGTATTAGTCTCTTTTGCGTGAATTCCGCCACCGAGGATATCGACCAAAGATTCCCCCAGTAACCTTGGAAAAGTTCGACATCATGAATCCCGCCCCTCGAACAGCCCCCAAGTCCAAAAACGATAATGAATCCCGTTCAAAGTCAGCACTCAGACTTACCCGATGACAAATTGACTGGTACGACAGAAGTAAAACACAACATAATGATAATAGACCAAGAACCCGTGCACGAAAGACCTCACAGATTCACACTTGAACACTGAGATGAAGTAAATAAACAATGTAAAGAGTTGATTGAAAATAAAAGCATTGTCCCTTCCAAATCCTCTTACAACTCCGCAGTTTGGATTGTCTCTTAAAGATCGGATTACGATGGAACGAAAAAATAGCAGGTGGTGATCGATTATTGTGTCCTGAACGAAAAAACTATTGGCGCCGCCTACACCTTCCCTAATATCACTTATATCTTAGATCAGTTAGGCGGAGCTAAATATTTCTCGGTGCTAGATCTCGCTTCGGAGTTCCATCAAATCGAAGTAGAGCCCGGGGATCGACACAAAACGGCTTTTCCAACACCTTTTATACATTACGAGTTCACTAGGATGCCCTTCTGTCTGAAAAACGCCCCGGCTACTTTCCAGAAATTCATGAATCGAGTTCTCTCCGAATTGCAGGGCATAGAAATGTTCGTGTACATGGACAATATCGTTATCTATAGTAGCTCCCTTAAAGAACACTGTATCAAATTGAAAAAACTTTGAGCGAGGACGAAAAATGCTGGGTTACTTCTTTAGCCCAAAAAATGCAGATTACTTCGAAAAAAATAACGTATCTCGACCATGTAATTTTCGAAATTGGGGTAAAACTGAAATAAAAGATGTTGAGATGAAAGATAACGACGAGTTCGATAAGATGGAGACTGAGAATCAAAGTAACGAAGTG
>JAUMHM010000085.1:56258919-56273149 GCA_032362435.1 Melikaiella ostensackeni
GCGTAAGGCAGAACGGAAACTCGCTCGCATATTCGACTCCGCTGAGTGACATAGTGGGGGTACAAAGACCCTACAATGTTTTCGCCGGTCGCGCCGTCTATATTCTTTGCGGCTAACTAAGTTGGTACCGTATCTACTTTCATAATATCTTTGGACGCAGATATTAACTTTCGGATATTTCCAGTTCCACATTCGTCTGCCTTCACGCGAGATATCACTCCTTACTATTCCTTCGTGGCCTTTACATACTCAATTTTTTAAGTCGATATCTACTTTCATATGGATGGTGAAAACAAAATGTCGACAAGGAGGAATCTGGTCACGTGGCCCATGTCTGACGTGCTGTGAAGTTTACAATTTTAAAGTGTTCAATATTGAAGGCCTATGGTTTGAGTTTTCACCATTTTGAATGCTTTATTTCGAAGCAATGTCTAGTTTGAAAACCATATTGAAATGAAATCTATTCAGAATAGAAGGTTTCCTTTTATACTCATGGATTATTGCATGTTTGGAACTTTAAATTAGTCAATTCTAAAAGTTTCCAATTTTTATTTTTACGAATTCAGAAGGGTTTCACTTATATCGGGAATTTTCCCTTGTATTTCGGTGGCCGCCTTGCTAGTATTCCATAAAATTAAACTTTTGTCACGACATCACCTACAAAATGTGCAGGCTCAAAAAATTATGCAGCAGAATCTTATGCAGCAGTCAGTCAATAAGCCTAATAAGAAAGAAAGTACTCCAAAGAAAAAATAAAGTACCCCAAAGAAAAAAAAGTAAGAAACTGGTTACCGACGACAACAATTTAAAAGAGTTTCAAAATATCTTCAAGGAAAAAGAAAAGAAATTGGAAACAGGAAACGATGAAGATCGCTCAAAGGTTTGAAATAGGACGTCTCTTCAATTAATTAATTTTATTTTTTGAAAATGTTTACTTTTTTTGTGTGTTTATAGAAGTTGCAGACGGCATATTTGAAAAATTTATGTTTTCGACTGTTAACAGCAATACGTTTTCTTTCACGCAATTCAACATATTTTTTAAAAATTCAAAGCAGATAGATACTTGAAGGGTACAGAACTAGATAACCAACGTTTTTTCCGAAAATTGTTTTTTTTTTGTATAAAAAATTATTAAAAAATCAAATACATGTTGTTTTAAGAAGATTTGTTTAAGATTCCAGTTTTAATATAGTAATACAAATATTGGTAATTAAAACCCAGATAACTGGCTGTACTTGTAACTCATTTTTTCCTTTTCTTTTTTTTTTAATTGCCTAACCTCTCACATCTTAAAAACTTGTTCTGACCACATTTCTCTTCCTCAAAGTTTTTAGATAAAGTAAAATAATAAAATATTTCTTCTTTAAAAGAAAAAGCCCTAAATAAAACTATTTGTTACTTGTTTAGCACTAAAGTGTCAATCGAATTCCAACTAAAAGTATTAAATTTCAATTTTCTACAAAAAGACACTTTTATAAGATTTTTTTGCACCTAACTTTTAGCCTTACGATCAGGAACGATATTTTTTACAAATATTATCGTTTATTCATAAAGAAACATACTTTTCTTCCTTTCATAGACCTTGCAGCGAAAACACGCCTGTATTACTTTTTGGCCTCAAATCAGAAATACTTCAGCTTGACAGTTAACTTTTCTTTTATCTTTGAATGGAGATTTCTATTTTTCGGAATGTAATTTTTCTTTCATGAAAAATTTAGACTTTGTTGGTTATCTAGTTCTGTACTTGCAGATCTTTCTTTAGCTTTAAAAATCCGATTTTTTGGGATTATGTCGTTACTTCTTTTGATTGAAACCTAATTTTCTCATTTCTGCAGGGCTCACTTTGAAGCAGAAACCTTCATAATTGAAGATTCACTAATTTAATTTAGAAATCTTAGTGTGTAATTAGTATTTTTCCAATTATAGCCACAAAGCGTTTCTCGAAAGAGGAAGCATGGTTCCGAGGATGCTCTGAATGAAAATAAAAAAAAAAGCAACTCAAGCGTCAAATGATAGTGTACAAAATGTGGTACACAATAGTAAGAAAACTATTGACCGTTCAGCAGACCAATCAAAATTCAATACTTCGGAAACTGGTAGATCTGAAATAGAAGCTGCGAGTATAAATAAACACCGTATGAAGGTGCGAAATACATCCTCAAATATTTCCAGTTTACAGTATAGTGATTTACAGCCGGTAATTCGGTCAAATTGGGATTTATTGCTTCCCTTTGTATGTATAATATTACTTTTATGATTGCAGCTAATTCAAATAATAAATCAAGAGAAGACTTCAGTAGAAATGGAAAATCAGAGCGAAACTGAAGATGTAGCGAAGCACAAAGGAGAAACTATAGTTAATCCTAACAGGTTGTCATCTTTCTTTATGTTTTTTCAATGTAAAAAGTGAAATATTATTTAAAATGAACCAAAAATTTCCACGTACGTTTTATCCATTTTTGTCAAAAGCTAACCTTTTCAACTATTTTAACGAAAATAGACATTGCGTGAACTGTATGCTGCTAAAACGACATATTTTGGAGTTAGAAACCGAATCACGAGCTTTAAGAGCACTCAATCTGGAGATGCAGACGAAAATGATTAGTAACATGTCCAATGTTGAAGGTGACTATTTAGAATGTTTTGCACATAGCATGGCTTAGTTTGAAAAAATATTTCTTTCGTTTTTATTTTTTATTGATGAAAATTTTTTTTACCTACATTACATAGATAAATATTGTTTTATTTTAAACTACACAAAAATTGGATATTTTTGTAAATTCTGCTCCTCACACATTATTACTTATTAAACTATTTCCAGCAACTATTGACCAACCATTTACAGGAAGAGGCCAGAATAAATTTAAATGATCGAATCGCTACTGGTGAGGATATTGCCGTAGGGTTCGTGGATCCTGTTAAAAAGAAGGTGAGAACAAATACTAGCATGATTTCGTATGAGAACATTCATAAATGATGCCTCAACTTTAAAAAACATTGTTTTCCATGTAAACTGTTTATAAATGCTGTTTTTTTAAATTTTTGATAGATTCATGCAGTGCAGTACGATCAGCTAAGACTAAGGCGAAAGCTTACACCCTCAATGTTTATTAAAAGCATTGCTCGCATAATCTTTAGGGATAAAGTTATGCGAGAGTCGACGGTAACGGGAGAAGTAAGCAATTACCAAAAAAAGAAGGGAGTAAAGCCAAAACCTCCCTTAAGCACTCAAGGAATGGATGCTGTGTATGGTAATCCTGATTTTTCCTGTCTTATAATAATACCGTTCTATGTAACTGCATGGCTATATTCTATATAAATTGTACGTAAATTAATTTCTTCCAAATTTCTGTATCCTTGATAGAAATCTCTCTTCATTGGATGACGTCCAAAAGCATTTATACAAATGATGAAATTGCAAAGCACATGAAAAGCATACCAACCTACATTATTAAAAAAATCTCCGACATGAATCGGCCTGCTAGGAAAAGTGGTAAACGGCAAAACAAGGCTAGAAAAGGATTGGAGAACTCTCCTAGATTCTTGAGCCAAAAAAAGTTTACGAGCGCGCCCCATACAATATTTTTTCCAGCACTCATATAAAGAAAAATGGAAAATAAAAAAAAACCTGGACACCATAAATTCCACAGCATTTTTGAACTTTTTGAAATCTCTGGTAATTAGATAAATTTCCAAACATTTCAAATTTTCAAAAATTTCCGGAAATTTAAGATATTCAGACATTTTTGATAATTTGTGTTCATTTATCGGTTATTTATAATAATTTATTATTAATTTATCGTATCTTATCACTTTATGTTGGTCCAAAGTCTACTCATAATCGCTTTTTTAAATTAGGGTGTCTAAAAGCAACTTTATCATGCCTATGCCACAAAAATTAATTCATTACAAATTACAGGATACAAATTCTGATGCAGTCACTGATGGAGTCAACGAAGAAGAGTTGGAGAAAGATGAAATGGATAATGAGGTAAGATTAATGTTGAAACAATGATATGAGTTAAATTAAAATCAATAGAGCAGTGCTAAAAACCCGTAGCTTAATGGGTCCGGGTTGATTATGCTTTAAGTAGGATCGGCCTCTCGAATACATAGAGATTCAGGACAGATCACTTGCATTATTGAGTTTACCTGCATTTTTTACCTATTATAAAAGATTTTGTGATGAAGCAGTTTCTCCTGACATGAAAAGTTGCCGTAAAAATGGTTAAGGTATAAGTAGACGCTATAAAAACAAGAGGGTTTTAAAAATATTATTTTTGGCGACTAAAGTAAATCCGAAAGATAATTCAATTCTATAGTTTCAAGTGGAAAACATTTTACTCGCAAAAGTGTATAGTCTTCACGAAATTTGGATATTTTAAAAATACTTTTCCACAAAGCATCAAGAAAGTGTTAAACATTAAGTATTAGGGTCAGTTTTAGGAACAGCATTTTAGAAAATCGAAAATAATACATTCTAAAGTAATTTTAAATGGTAATTTTGCCGATTACTGATTATTTTTATAGAAGAACGAGAAAAAATCTAGAGAGCTCCTAATTCAACCCAAGGCCGAGATATATTTTTCTCGCTTCTCTATAAAAATGATCAATAATCGGCAAAATTAACATCAAAAATTATTTCAATAATTCTCTGATTGACATAATAACGTCTATCAAAATTACACATTCTGTTAATGGTGTTCACTTGAAAGCCGGTTGGAGCCAGAAAGAAAACTGTTTTCCGTCTTAGAAGGAAACAATCGCGAAAATGGAGTTCTGATAAATTGCCGTATAGAACCAGATAATATTTCGTTTAGAAAATAATTTTTCTGCTGCCGATGTTTGTTTGAAAGCCGGATAGAGGCAGATAGAAAACCATTTTCTGTCTTAGACGGAAATAATCACCCAAATACAGTTCCGACCACTTGCCAGATAGGGCCGGATAATATTTCGTTCAAAAAATAATTGGATTTTTTGTTATCGACGGCCGTTTGAAAACCGGATAGATACAGATAGAAAACCATTTATTTTCTGTCTTAGACGGCAACAATCACCTAAATACAGTTCCAACAAAGTGCCAGATAGGCCCGGATGAGATTCCGTCGGTCAAATAATTCGATTTTCTGTTTCCATGGTCCGCTTGAAAACCGGAAACAATCAGATAGAAAACCGTTTTCGGACTTACATACTTAGATAATATTTTAAGAAATTGTAAAAACGTCTAAAACTGTAGAATAGATTAATTTACAGGACATAAACTTTTAATGGTATTCTTTATCAAATATTGAATTATTAATCATTTTAACAGAATGGCAACCTTGAAATAGACGGAGATCGGAGTGAGGACGAAGACAAGGATTCCCTAGCCGAAGAGGTACGGGTTGCTTTGCAAACCCTGAAAAAATGAGTAAAATTTCAAACAAATTTTTTCCGGAGAGTGAGACGATACTTATTGCAAAAGTAAAAACAATTCTGAAAAATTCCTGAGTTTCAAAAGAGTTTCCGGCTTTTTCCCAGTTCAAAAAAAATCCGGGCTAATTCTCCGATACATTTAAGAGTATTTTGTCCATATTTGATCGATGGATTCGAATTATTGCAGTCTTTGTCAAATCTTCGTGAAATCTTTTAAATTTATCTGCAATCTTTGCAAAATCTGCGAAATCTTTGTGCAATCTTTGAAATTTTTGGGATATCATTGAAATCTCTGTGAAATATTTTTGAAATATTTGAAATCTTTGTGAAATATTTGTGAAATCATTGTGAGTACTTCAAAAATCTTTGCGAAATATTTGAAATATTTTTGAAATATTCGGTAATATTTCTGAAATCATTGAAATCTTTGTGAAATGTTCTAAATCTTTGCGAAATATTTCAAATCTTTGTGAAATTTTTATGAAATATTTGGCAAAATTATTGCAATCTTTGTCAAATCTTTTAAATTTATCTGAAATCTTTGCGGAACTTGTGAAATCCTTGGGAAATCATTGAAACCTTTGTAAAAATATTTTTAGTCCATCAGAAATCTTTGCGAAATCTTTGAAATCTTTGCGAAATCTTTGAAATCTTTGCGAAATCTTTAAAATCTTTGTGAAATCTTTGAAAAATAATTAAAATCTTTCTACAATCTTTGGAAATGTTTGAAATATTTTTTAAATACATTTGGTGATATTTGTGAAATTATTGAAATCTTGGAGAAGTCATTGAAATCATTGTGCACTCTTTAAAATCTAAGTAATAATAATTTAGTAAAGACTTAGAGGAAAACAGTTTTCTAAACTTGAGTTCCCGACAATGTTCTAAATCTTTCAGCTGATAAAAATACTTAAGAAAATTGTAAAAACATCTAAAACTGTAAAATAGATCAATTTAAAGGAAATAAATTTTTAATTGTATTCATGATCAAATATTGAATTATTAATAACTTTAACAGGATGGCAACCTTGAACTAGATGAGGATCGGAGTGAGAGCGAAGACTAGGTTTCCCTAGCTGAAGAGGTACGGCTTGCTTTGTAAACCATTAAAAATTATTAGTAACTTGAAAATCTTAAATATGAAATGATCTTTAATATTTTAAGCGGAGATGGTTGGTAACACTGAGTAAAATTTCAAACAAATTTTTTCCGAAGAGCGAGACGATACTTATTGCAAAAGTAAAAACAATTCTAAAAAATTCCCGGGTTTCAAAAAAGCTTCCGGCTTTTTCCAGTGCAAAAAAATCCAGGCTAATTCTCGGATACATTTGAGAGTATTTTGTCCAAATTTGATCGATGGATTCGAATTATTGCAGTCTTTGTCAAATCTTCGTGAAATTTTTTTAATTTATCTGCAATCTTTGCAAAATTTGTGAAATCTTTGGGAAATAATTGAAATCTCTGTGAAATATTTTTGAAATATTTGTGAAATCATTGTGAATACTTTAAAAATCTTTGCGATATATTTGAAATATTTCTGAAATATTCGGTAATATTTCTGAAATCATTGAAATCTTCTTAATCTTTGCGAAATATTTGAAATCTTTGTGAAATTTATATAAAATCTTTGGCAAAATTATTGCAATCTTTGTCAAATCTTTTAAATTTATCTGAAATCTTTACGGAACCTGTGAAATCCTTGGGAAATCATTGAAACCTTTGTAAAAATATTTTAAGTCTATCGGAAATCTTTGTGAAATCTTCGAAAAATAATTGAAATCTTTCTAAAATCTTTGAAAATGTTTGAAATATTTTCAAAATACATTTGGTGATATTTGTAAAATTATTGAAATCTTTGAGAATTCATTGAAATCATTGTACACTCTTTAAAATCTAAGTATTTATAATTTAGTAAAGAATTAGAGGAAAACAGTTCTCTAACTAAAACAGTTTTCTAAACTTGAGTTCCCGAAAATGTTCTAAATCTTTCAGCTGATAAAAATACTTAAGAAAATTGTAGAAACATCTAAAACTGTAAAATAGATCAATTTAAGGGACATACATTTTTAATTATATTCATGATCAAATATTGAATTATTAATAACTTTAACAGGATGGCAACCTTGAAATAGATGAGGATCGGAGTGAGAGCGAAGACTAGGTTTCCCTAGCTGAAGAGGTACGGCTTGCTTTGTAAACCATTAAAAATTATTAGTAACTTGAAAATCTTAAATATGAAATGATCTTTAATATTTTAAGCGGAGATGGTTGGTAACACTGAGTAAAATTTCAAACAAATTTTTTCCGAAGAGCGAGACGATACTTATTGCAAAAGTAAAAACAATTCTAAAAAATTCCCGGGTTTCAAAAAAGCTTCCGGCTTTTTCCCAGTGCAAAAAAATCCAGGCTAATTCTCGGATATATTTAAGAGTATTTTGTCCAAATTTGATCGTTGGATTCTTGTTTTTTTTTTGTTAATTTCCAAGAATTTCGTACTTAAATTTAAAGGGAACTTAAGTTTTGGTTCATTCTGGATTTAATTTCTGAAATTTTAATTGAACTTTTATAAAGGAATATTAAAATCATATTTAATTTTTCAGGTCGAGACTTCTGGAGGTGGCAATCCACGAATCCGCATGGATATCGTTCTAGTATAAAAAATGGAAACTTTGAGAAGTAGAAAGTGCAAATTAAGTTTAACATGCGTCAGTAAAATACCAAAAGATAATTTTTTAAATTTTTTTTACAAAAGTACCTTTTTGTATCAAAATTCAGAGAAAGTACCTATTTATTGTTTTAAAATGCTATGAAAAGAAATTTCAACTTCCGAATAATAAACTTTTTCATCCTCTACTTCAAGTCTTTTCATCTTCCTCCTTTTTCGTTTTACCAGAAGAAGTGAAAACAAAATATGTTGGAATTTCAGAGCCTTGAAACCACAACTTGCCCAATTGGGAAGCAAATATCGGGCAAAGATTTCCAGGCATTTTGGTTCCAATTCCTAAATACCTGTAAGGGGAGGTTTGCGAGAATGCATTGTACTAGGCACGCTGCCGATTATTTTTCCATTTGGAATTTTAACGATTCGAATCTTTAGTTCCTATTATCAACGATTCGTAGGGCTATTTCCCATGATTTTCATTGAAGATACACCCTGCATTGCCTGATTGTGTGACCTGATAACGAATATTTTTAAAATTATGTGAAATCTAGAGATATTTTTCCATCTGGTAAGGGAGATTTCATTACTTATGTAAGGCTTGGGGGGGGGGGGGGGTCGAAAATACCTACAAATCCTTACTTGGGGATAGGGGTCCAAATCATTTCTTACGTAAGTTTCCTCTTTCTCATTATTAAAAAAAATATGTTACATAATTGAAACATGTTTTGGCTGTTGGAATTACTTCTTATACATATTCGTTTGATTTCTTTTCTATTATGTAATATTCGTTGAAAACTTTCTTTAAATCTTATGGAATCTATGAAAATCATTGCAATCCCTTAAAATCCCATGATTTCTTTTGAAAATTTAGTAAAATCCTTAACATTTTTTAAATCATGAGGAAATTCCTTGAAAAATATTAAATTTCCTGGATACTGTACATAACCTTTTGAAATTCTTGTAATGACCTTCCTGAAAATCCTTTGAAATCCTTTAAGCACTGTAGAAATCCCTTAAAATTCTTTGAGATTTCTTGAAATCTTTTGCAATCCTTGAAATTGCTTGAAATCTTCCAAAATCCAAAAAATTCTTTATAATACTTTCAGATCCGTCGAAAGCCCTAAAAATCTCTAAATATCGGTTAAAATCCTTGAAATTTCGTGATCCTTCAAAATTCGGTAGAATACTTCAGTACCTCTTAAAATCCTTTTAAAATTCTTTTAAATCTGGTCAATTCTTTTGAATTATCACAAAATCACTTAAAATCTCCTGAAATCACTTGAGGTCCCCTAAAATCCTTTGTGATTTGCGGAATTCTTTTTTATTTCTTCGAAACCTGTCAAATCTTTAAGATTCGGTTGAAATTCTTCGGTATTTTTTGAAACATCATACATTTTTTTGAAATCTCTTAAAATCTTTGAAATACTATTAAAAACCCGTGACACTCTTCGAAATTCGGCAAAACACTTTGGAATCTCTTGAAATCCTGATAAAATCCTTCAAAATCCTATGACTTCTTTTGCAATATCATGACATCTCTTGAAATCGGTTTTAATTCCATAAAAACTCTTAAAACCCTTTAGGATTTCCGTCAAAATCCTTCGGTATTTCTTGGAATAGCGTAAAATTTTTTGAAATTCCTTAAAATCTTTTAAATACCATTAAAATCTCCTAATATCCTTAGAAATTAGGTGAAATACTTCGATATCTTTCGAAACCCTTTTCAAATATTTTGAAATCCCATGACTTCTTTTAAAATATATCAAGAAATCTCTCAAAATACTTTGTCATCCGTGGAAATCGTTTACAATTCCTTAAAACCTCTCAAAATCCCTAAGATTTCGTCAAAATCCTTCGGAGTTTCTTGAAACATCATAAATTTTTTTGAATCCCTTAAAATCTCTAATACCATTAAAAACCCTCGACACTGTTCGAAATTCGGTAAAACACTTGATATCTCTTGAAATCTTTAAAATCCTTTAGAATTCCATACATTCTTTTGAAATATCACGAAATCTCTTTAATACCCTTACATTTTTCCTTAAAACCTCTTGAATTCCCATAAAATTATTTGTAACCCACGAAAATCGTTTCTAACTTCTTAAAACCTCTTAAAATCTCTAAGAATCCATCGAATTTCTTCGGTATTTCTTGAAAAATCGTAAAAACAAATGAAATGCCTTAAGATCTTGAAAATACCATTAAAATCCCCTGAGATCCCTAAAAATTCGGTAAAATACTTTAGTATCTCTTAAAATCTTTTTAAAATCCTTTAAAATCCCCAGACCAAAATCCAGATAGACCCAATTTATTACACCGTGTAAGAATCCGGATAGAACCCCACAAAAAGCCAGGCAAGGCAATATAGGCACCGATCATATTCCGCATAGAGCCGGATAAAAAGCGCTATAGACCAAATCAATTACTCCGTATAAGAATCCGGATAGAGCCTGAAAAAATATGGATAGGGCAATATGGGCCGCTGATATATTACGCATAGAGCCGGATGAAATATCAGATAGAATAAATTTATTACACCATTCAAGAATCCGGATAGAGCCCAACAAAATGCCGTATGGGGCAATATGTGCAGCGGGAATATTCCGCATAGAGCCGGATGAAGAACCAGATGGCCAAATTCATTGCACCGTATAGGAATCCGCATAGAACCCGACAAAAATCCGGGTAAGGTAATATAGGCACCGATTATACTCCGCATAGAACCGGATAAAAAACCCTATAGACCAAATCAATTACACCGTATAAAAATCCAGATAGAGTCTGAAAAAATTCGGATTGGATAATATGGGCCGCGGAAATATTCCGCATAGAGCCGGATAAAAAACAGATAATTCAAATTTATTACACCGTCTAATCATCCGGATAGAACCCGACAAAAAGCCGGATAGGGAGATTCAGGGACCGACAAAATTCCGTATAGACACGAATACAAAAACAGATAGAGAAAAAATTGCACGCACCGGTGAAGTTCCAGAATGAACCGGATGAAAAATAGGACACAAATACCATATAAGTTTCTGGATAGAACCCGAGGAAGAACCGAGCAGAGTAATATGCGGATCGAAAAAGATCCGTATAGACACAGATACAAAAGCATATAGAACAAATATTATGGGCCGGTCAATTACTGGATAGAACCGGATAAAAATTAGGACACAAATACCGTGTGTTTCTGGATAGAACCCGAGAAAGAACCGAGTAGGTTATATGCGGATCGAAAAAATTCCGTATAGACACGCATACAAAAACGGATCGAATAAATATTATGGACCGGTCAATTTCCGGATAGAACGGAATAAAAAAGGACAAATACCGTGTAAGTTTCCGGATAGAAACCCGAGATAGAACCGATCAGGATAATATGCGGATCGAAAAAATTCCGTATGGACACAGATACAGAAACAGATCGAATAAATATTATGGATCGGGCAATTTCCGGATGGAACAGGATAAAAAAAGGACACAAATACCGTGTAAGTTTCCGGATATAAACGGATAAAAATCCGTATCCTATCCGTATCTATCGGATCCTAACCGGAATTTTAAGCAAGGAAGACTGTGATTAGTCGAGAAGCTTATTATTGTTACGTCCTCCCTTCTAGATTCACTGAAATCGGTAGGTATTCATTTGTCTGAAGTCTCATTTTCCCTGAAACTCATTTTGCCGAAAAAATCACTAGACTCATTGGCGTGTTGAAATAATTGATGGATGGGCTTTTACTTGCGAATTTAGCTAAATTCTGTAACTCAAATTGCCATTAGGCGGCGCTTTATTGGAAATCTTTGTCGTTTAAATTTGCTTCGACTTTTAAATACGATAGAGAAAAGAGAGAAAGGGAGGAGAGGTTGGATTATTTTTAAAAGAGGAAACTGGTGAGTAAATATGTGATTGATTAATACCAATAAAGATGAAACAATGCTTAAATTGAAAATGATGCAGACAATTATTTTTTGTTGTTGTAAAATACACTATTTTGATGGTAACAAATACTCCTAACGTTCTTTTGATTTTGATTAAACTTTAATAATGCGAATTATTATTGAGTAATGAAGAATAAATACCGAAATGATTAAAAAATAATGGTTTATCAAAGGCCCAGTCGTTATAATAATTAAACCTGGTAGTCCAGGTGTTCGAAATACATCTGCCTCGGGAAAGTTAAGTATCGAAATTTAAGGTACTTTGATGGGTTTTCGAAGGTTTCCTTGCTTTTAAAAGTAATCCTAGTAGTCCAAGTGTAGTAAATACATACTCCTCGTGGAAGTTGTGTTGTGAACTGAAAATTAAGATACCCGAATGGCTCTTTTGAAGGTCTTGTTGTTCCAATAATTAAACCTGGTAGTCCAGATGCTGGAATTGTATCTTTCTCGGGGAAGTTGGGCTGTGAACTGAAATTAAAGATACCGGGATGCAGGGTCGTTGAGAGGGAAGGAGCAGGCAGGGATAATACCGCGGGGCCCGCAGGGGGCCCCTGGCCTTAAAATTTGAAATTTTTTATTTTTTAACTCCAGCAATTTAGATCGTTCTTAGCCTAAAAAATTAAGCGACAGTGGGTGTTTATAAACATATAAGCGATAGCAGATATGTTATGAATAATTCTTTAGTCCTACGAGATCAGCGACCGATAAGCAATCGAAAGGACAACTTTCCTTGAACAGATTTTTGAAGGTTTCTAGTCCTAAGGCTGAAGCTTCATTAAAGCTTTTTTCAACATCAAGTCCTTCAGAATGTCACGAAGACACTGCCCACCTTATTGCCGATAACGTTAACAGCCTCACTTTCTTAGAGACAGCTTCCGAGGATGGTAATGCCAGTGATAATTTAACTGCACCTTATCCATCTCAAATTTCGCGTTCATCACTTTCCATTATTGAACCATATTTCGATGTAGGATCACCCACTTTTAACACTGAGGTTGACACTGCCAGTGATAATTCATCTGCACCTTCTTCATCTCGAATTTTGTCTTCATTACCCCTCATTATTGAAACATATTTTGATATCGAATCGCCCACTTTTAACATTGACATTGACATAAAAAAATCGCATGAAAGTTTACCACAGTGTTTTCCGAAAGATTGTATAGGTGGTGAGCTACCGATCTCTATTTTCAAGAAGAAATTAGGGAATGGTGAGATTGTGCTTGCAGACTGGTTAGTGTGGAGCAGAGCGAAGGATACTCTGTATTGTTTACTGTGCAGAATTTACAGCACACTTCTGCAAGCTCAAAAATCAGCGTTAGCATCACCTGAAGGCTATTTCGCTGCACGAAAGTGGAAGAAGCTACACAACAAGGTCCCTGAACATAAGAGTAATGTCTCACACAAAAATTCTTAAGTTCAATGGAAAACAGAACGGAGGAAATTACAAACAGAAACTTCGTTGAGTGGCTCGTTGTTTAAGAACATGGAACACGAGCGAGAAGTGTGGAAAGATATTCTGAGAAGATTTCTACATGTAAGCTTGTTTCTTGATGAAAGAGGTTTGGCTTTCCGCGGGGACAGTGACAAAATTGGAGACCCATCCAATGGTAACTTTCTCGGAATCCGTGAACTTCTAGCAAAATATGACCCGCTTTTTAATGACGACCTACGAAAAGTCCGTCACTCTCAAGAAACTGGGAAAAGCTTACAGGTGCATTATTTATCTGCAGATATTCAAAATGAATTTATAGTTATCTGTGCAAAACGAGGTATTATATTGTATTCTTCAGGAATGCGAAAATGTAAAGTACTTTTCACTGATTGTAGATGCAACTCCAGATTCCGCTCACGTTGAACAAACTGCATTTTTAATTCGATGTGTCAATTCCACTAATGAAGATGGAGGAACCTATAAAGCTGAAAAGTGTGTACTGGCCCTTACTGACTGTACTCAAAAAAAACGGGGGAAGCCATTGCCCAGCCTATAATGACAAAACTGAAGGAATTTAAAATTCCTTTAGCAGATTGTCGAGGGCAGGGATATGACAATGGCAGCAATATGAAAGGTGCCTACAGAGAAGTTCAGGCGAGAATACTGGCTGCCAACAGTCTAGTTGCCTATTCTGTATGCGCTTGACACTCTCTCAATCTTAGTGGAGTACAAGCAGCTGAGAGTTGTCTTGCTGCCCTCACATTTTTTGGTGTCAT
>JAUMHM010000085.1:56279275-56293444 GCA_032362435.1 Melikaiella ostensackeni
GGATATTCGGAACAGCGACCTCACGCCGGCGGTAGAGCAACTAATTTTTCCTTGACTTTCCCTGACGTCTCGTTCCCATCATTTTGCTTTAAGCTACTTACTGCATTGTCGCCTCTATACCCATCTTCCCTCTACGGTGGGATCACTGCCTAGAGATCCCTTATACATACGCATGCATACATATTTCAGCTGTAGATGACAGCGCTGAGTCGGCCTTTAGGCCTTATTCCCACGCCCTTGAAATTATTGCGTCATTTATCCTAAAATTCCTAATGAGTGACTTCCTTCTCGTTCAAAAATATTTGAAATTTAAATCAAATGTAATCTTGCCCGATATTTGATTTTTTCCCGCCTACTTCCTACCTACTTTATGATAAGGTGGGTTCTTTATTCTTATATGTCCAGCCTAGGTGTAATGAATTTTGTTCGCCATAGACTATAAAATGAAAACTGCGATCCGTCACAACCATGTATTTCTTGGATCATGGTTGAAAACACTGAACAGTTTGAAAACTCCCGCGTGTGCGTGTCATGCCGGTGGTTTTCTGAGTTTTCCAAACTGCTCCAAATAAGGGCTGTTTGTGTTTTTGTTGTAATTTTTTATTGGTGATTAATTTCCTGCAAAAAGGTACGTAATGTGTTTTTTTTTGTGTTTTGTTATAATTCAATCATTAAATTTTTCAAGCTGTTTGTGTTACATTTTCCTATTTGACAGAATCGAAAATTTTCTGTTAAGGCTGTTGGATTCACGTTCTAACCTCAACATTCAATTGCCTCATTATACTCAATAAATATGAGAATTAAATATTTTTAGATACTAGGCCAACTCCTTTTTGAAATAGAAGTGTATCTACACAGCGGAGAACTGCCCAATTGTAATAATTTTTGCATAAAGTACAGTTTTCGAATGTTCAGATTAGAATTCGAAAATTAGACTTTACGCAAAAATGATTAAAATTAGGCAATTTTTCGCTGTGTAGACACATTTCTTTTCAAAAAAAGGAGTTGGGCTTAGTATTTAAAGAATATTCAGTTTTAATATTTATCAAGTATAATAAGGTGATTGAATTTTAAGGCTAGAGTTAGAGTCCAACAGCCTTAAAAAATTTTTTGCTACAAACTTTTGTCGAAAAACATAGTAGCTTTACGTAATCCCGTAATTGTTTTGAGAGTTCTGTTTATTCTCCTTTTTTTCTGGAAAATATGATTCTTTGCTGATTTTTTGGTGAGAATTTTCATCAGGCGACCTTATGCAGTTGACGCAATTAACATTAATCTTAGGGTGGCCCAAAAAAATTTTTTAAATTGTTGGCTGTCTCATCCCCCTATATACTTTCTTTTGGTTTGAAAATAATTTTTTAATTTTTTATAATTTGATAAAAAAATGTTTAACCCGTGGTCCAAGGCCTTTCAACGCTAAAAAGTGTTACTTATTTTTTTTTGTAAAATTGACAAATGATTTACGTAAAAACAGTAAGTATGACAATAAAATGATGGTACAGGCATCACTGAAAATAATTTTAACCTAATTTTATTCAGTATACTTCCCTTAAAAGTAAAAAACCACCCTCTATAGGGGATTGAAAATTTATAATGTGCTTTTTTCCATATATGCCTTATAGCATTTTCCACTAGTTACACTTTTCTTACACTTAGTGTAGCTTTTCCACCAATCCCGAATCTCCTTTTCGGCAATCTAACCTCAAAAAAATCTAACTCCTACACAGGATTTGCGGACACTTCCCTATGACTGATATGAATTTGACCTCATATGGTACATGCATTTATTTAAATAATTAAAAATTTCTGGTTATAGGTTCAACGAATATGAATTATCTCAAAGAATCTTCCTCAAACACAAGAAAAAATATAATTAATGATGAAAGATTATTATCAACGTTATCAACGTATATACCGCCACGAATAATATTATCTTCACAACTTTCCCGAATAGAATTGAGCAGCAATCCCGACAAAACTGATGCTCAGGAATACGAGAAATGTGATGACGTTGATGAACTCTTTCGAAATTTAAGCGGACAAATGCAAGAAAAACTTAAGTACGATATTAATTTGACAAAAATTTAAAAAATTACAATATAAAAATATTGTTTATATGAAAATCTTCTTATAGCATAAGTATAAACGGGAATATCAGAAGACGTGGCTCTAAAGTTGTACTTAAGTAATGTATTCTCTCACGTAGGCAATGCAGGGAGAATAAGGATAAATTAAATTTAAATAAGCCGTCGACCAGGAAAGCAAATAACTTTGTCGGTGAATTTCTTGAAGTCAAGAAACGTTTTGAAGCAGATTTTTCAGCTAATACTCGAATTTATCAAAACTCTTCGCAGAACCTCACGAATAGCGAAACGATTCGACATATAAATAATAAAGAGTGCAAAATGCAGATGAATTCAATCGATAAATATGTGGCTATGCTTCAGACCAAAAAAACTGCTCAAAGTGATAGCTTGAACAAAGCGGTTAACAAATATTATTCCCTACAAACACAAAATTGGGTGCCAGGAGCAGTGATGACGAAAATAAAGGTCGATTCTGACAGTATCCATAGTTTATCTGGAGGCTCAATGAAAAACCATGAGCCATTACAGAACTCAGTTGTAAATGATCAAGAAAAAAAGAGGTAGTTTTAATGTACAAATTTGTTTTAAATTTCATCACATATGTTACATTTATTCAATAATATATTTAATAAATAACTTAAGCTTATTCTTTTATTATATTCTTTATTTACAGGTATAAAGTGAAAAATGGACAGTTGTATGGTTTTATTTATAAGTCAAAGCCAGATTTCAAAAGGGCAAAGAGTAAAAAAAAGTCGTTTATCGAAGAGTTTTGTGAATTGAGAGATAAGCTTGGTGTAACTCCAAAAAGTAAAATCAAGAATCAAGAAGAGAATTTAGAGTCATTGAATGCAGAAAATAAGATGGAAGAAACACCGGGTTCTAATTTCAAATACAAGCAAGGAGCTGAGAAAATTAATAGCAGGATTGTCACTCCTTTTGGCAGCATTAGAACATCGTTCTTTAGCAAGTATAATCCTACTGAAACCCCAAAATCCAATAGGAAGAAAAGAGGCAGTACAATAAGAGAAGACATTACAGCTGATTGGGTGAGAGGAGATGTAATCCAGCGAGGAGAAAACATGACAAAAAAGTAAGGATATGAGCGAACACTACGAGTATCATCAATGATTAGTTTAAATCCTTTTACAAGAGGCCACTTTCAAAAACAAATTAGACGTTTTAATGTAAAAACTATTTCTAAACGATTAAATACAATGACTAATTAGAACGCTTTAAAATCTGAAAGATATTAGATCAAAATTTTTAGCCATATATTGATTTTTATTTTGTAACATTTTGAAATAGAAAAGCTTTTTCACTTTTCGTTCCATATTTGTCCCAATTTTTCTTTAAATGTGCCTACTGCTAATTTTTCTTCTTTTTTCAGTTTCATTCACACAAAGAATCGGGAACATACTCCAAAAAATATGAAAGAGCCCGAAGATTTGCACTGCGATTTATCTCCAAGTTATGTTTTACAAAATAATAAGTCCATC
Source organism: Melikaiella ostensackeni (assembly GCA_032362435.1). NCBI lineage: Eukaryota > Metazoa > Arthropoda > Insecta > Hymenoptera > Cynipidae > Melikaiella > Melikaiella ostensackeni. The sequence continues at coordinate 56,282,862 of JAUMHM010000085.1, forward strand.
GAACAGAAATCAGAATTATATTTCACTCCTAGAAATGAGTACAGCAGAGCGTCTCCAAGTTACACACCTGTTAACGACACTCCTCAGATGAACAGAGGAAATGAGCAGATTTTCAAGGACTATTGCACTTCTACTATAAGAATGTCTACAATGCTGTGCTCTGGAAACATAAACATTCGCAGACCCAATTTTGTTATCACTGAAACAAAAGTTACAAAGTTGATGTTCCCTTCACATCAAATGAAATTGTTTCAGCAGAATCTCTAACTTCAATTATTTTTTTGATTACGATCTTAAAAGATTTGATTTCTATCATAATTAATAGTTACTAATTTTTTCAGTATGATTCAAATCTTTTTAATTAAGAATAATAAGCATAGATATATGAATATAATTGTGTTAAATGTTATTTTGATGAATAAACATTTTATTATTATTGTTTACTTTATAAACAGTTGAATGATTGCCAATTCTTGCGAAGAACAGAAAAAGACTTTTTGTTACGGTTTTTTTTATATCTGCGTAATAGGCATTTTACTATAAAATACCCTGTGCTTCGTCTTTGATTATATAATTTGTTATATATATATATATATATTGATTCATAAAAGTAATTTCGGTTAGTGACGGTCCTCGGATGCAATATAAAAATATTGACTTCAATTTAATTTTGTAGTATTAAAATTAATTATTACGTTATTATTTATTATGATTTGAATATCCCAGTTCTATGTATAAATTTTGTATTCAAAAAACAACGCGATCTGTAGGAAATTTGTAGCAGCTGTCTCGCACCACTAACCTCAAAAAAGTGATTTTTGTTTTCTTGATTGATTTTTTTTCCACCTTTTTTCTCACCAGAGCCAGATTTGCTCACTTTACATCTTACTTCAAGAAATTTTAAGCTTTTCTTTCACTGCTGCGATTAAAACATACGATTCCAATTGAATTGCAAATGTTTATAAGCCGTGCCTCAACTTGCAAATGTCATGATACTGCATTAATTTAGTGTTTACGTTGAACGTAGATTGGTGTATTATTTGTTATGGAATCAACGTAGTGCTGAGAATGTCTCCTCTCCGAATATGAACCGCTCGAAATTAAATTAGGTTGCCCAAAGGACAGGGAAATATTTGTATAATTTTACAAATAGTGAGAGCAAGTGAGTGTCTGGTTCAATTATGGAGAACAAAAGTAGTCACAATTTCATAAGTTACGTAGGTTTAGAAGAGCATGAAATGGAGGTGAGTAATCTGTAGAATTTTAATTGTCTTTAATTATTTAAGTAGAGTGGTAAAGAATATGTAATTATCAACACAGTTATTTTCGTGCAATTCGAAATGTAAACAGACGAACCTAACCTCACTGTTTGTAGCATTAGTCGCATTAAACTCGTAATATTTTCGTTTGAAAAGATAGGTATCATTAAAACTTTGGTCAATGTAAAAAATGCGGTTAGTATGCTATTTGAAACCACAATGCGTTTAATGCTAAGAAAAACTTGACAAGTAAAGTTTAATTAAAATATAATGAATAAGAAACAACTCTTCACTTGATTAGTTGATCTATTTGTTTTTTTTATCTGTTTTATTGAATAAATATAAGTTTACATTTTTAAATATGCTGTAGAATCTCGGATCAAGTCGTCGAAGTTCCTTGAGTGAAAGTAATATAAAATTGCTCCCGGGTGAGTCTATCGCAGCAACAGCTAAAAATGTCTTGATGTTTTCCCCCGTTGGTGATTTCAAACAAGGTATATCTGGAGTTCTCGTCGTTACTAATTTTAAATTAACTTTCTTGACTTCAGAGCACGCAAATGGAGAAGTAAGTATATATTTTCAATTAGCCGATGATTTAATTCGATTTGTATGTAGAATTGAGCCTATCAAAATAATAATTTGAATGCAGGATGCTGTTCATCAACAGAATAATCTTTATGGTTATACGGACACTTGTTTGTCAAACATCGATGCTATTTATTTAATAATGGGAGATAAGAAAAGAAGGCTTGTTCCTAGGATCATACAGTCTTCCAAGATAAAAGGAAGAGTTTTTATCGTTTGTAAGGTAATTGATTTCTCGTATAGTTATGATTTTGCGGATTAATTCAAAATTTGAAACTAATTTGCCATTGCTAAAGAATTGCAATAGATTAAAATTTAAATCGTATAGCAGTTTGAAATTCATGGAGCGTCATAATTATATTATACATCGAGTATTGTGGAAATTTGAACGTTTTGGATTTAGTTACAAGTTTGATGTTAATAATTTTGAAGAAATCATCTTTGTTCAAAGTTCAAATAATAAAAGTGTAAACTGTATTTATTACTTTCTGCCCATATTTAAATACTGTTTTGGTATGTAAAATACTTTCTGTTCAGTATTGTGCGGACTTTTTACAAAAAATTCGAGCAAAATAGTTTGATTTTAAAGTATCTCACTATGTTATAAAATGTCCTAATATTGTATTTCAGAATTTACGGACCTGGTCATTCTCTTTCAAGTTTTCATCTCCAGATCACGGACAAAAAGTAGTAAACGCTCTTTTACATCATGCGTTCCCTAGCAGACACCAACTTCTATTCGCTTACGATTACAAGTTAGTAAAACCGTATTTCTTTCTATAATGATGTTGCTTTTTTATTACAATGTTTTAGGAATACAAATTTTATTTTTGCAGAGAAAGGTACTATTGTAGTATCGACAAAGGTGTCCGACTTTTTCGACATAAATCTGATTGGGAGAATGAATTGGATCGTACGTTATGTAAAAGTGGACTGTTGAAAAGAGGATGGAGATTATCCACTGCCAATGAACAATTTCAAATCTCTCCTAGGTAAATCACTGCAAATCTCTTTTCAGAATTTTTCAGGATTTTTATTGATAGGTGTCAGTTGTATAATTATCGAGTAATTCCGAATTCAATAATTTTCGCTTCCAAGTTCCAACTCTTAACTTAAGACCCTTGATTTTTAAAGCTTCTTTCAAAATGGAACATATGTAGAAATTTTTTTATATATCATATCACATACATGCAAGTTTCAGTATGATAAGTTTAATTTCTCTGTGTAGTTTACCAGAGTATATAATTGTACCTGGGTCCGTAACCGATAGTCAACTCATAAACGCAGCTCAACACTTCCAAGATAACCGACCACCCATTTGGTCTTGGTCAAATGAACGAGGCGCTGCTTTGGTAAAAATGGCAGAGCTGTCTTCAACAATCACTGAAAGGACACAGGAGAATATAATGCTCGAAAATATTCGAAAAAGTCATCCACGAACATTACAGCCCATCGTCATTGAATTAAACAAGGAAGTCGGTGTTAAAACGATAGCCGCTAGCTTTTCGAAATTCGTCAGCCTGTGTTCTCCAGGTATTTTTTGTTTGAATTATATTTGTAAATAAAATGAATATGTAAACAGCTCTAACAATTTAACAATATGCAGAAAGTTTGAAGAAAATTAATTATTCATTTTAAGAAAACATCAGGCAATTCTGGATTCAGGACAATATTTTTTACTCTTTGCTGGAAAACACAAAGTGGCTTAAGTATGTATCATACTGTTTACAAAAAGCTGTAGAAAGTTGTTATCATCTAAACGAGGGAGAGTCGGTCATTTTGCAAGGTAAATGTTTAAAATTAGCCTTAAATGGCTAGTTTTTCAATATCTTTTGTAATACGGTTAATCTTTAACTTGCAAATGTTTTACTTTATGTAGAAGGCAATGGTCGAGATATCTGTTGCATTGTGTCAAGTTTAACACAATTGTTGCTCGATCCATACTTCCGAACCATAACTGGATTTCAGTCTCTTTTACAAAAGGAATGGATCGCTGCAGGACATCCTTTTTGCGACCGGTTGGGTTACATAATTAGCGAAGATTCAGAAAAGGTAGGGAACAATATTATAAACGCAAACGAATGAATTTATTTTAGAAGCTTCAATTATTACTACTTTTTTCAGTCTCCTTTACTACTCCTTTTCTTGGATTGCGTATGGCAATTATGTCAACAATTTCCTTCCGAATTTGAGTTCACGGAGACGTATTTAACGACTTTATGGGATGCGGCACATGTTTCAGTTTTCGACACTTTCATCTTCAACTGTGAAAAGGATCGAATTCGTGCAGCACATGTAAGAAACTAATATATTTGTGTCTTAAAACTACGACTTTGAACTTGAGTACGACTTGCATTACGTGTAAGAGATTTTCTAATAGTGGTATTACCACAAGGAGACCCTACGCCATGTATTACAACCGGCGCCCCTTCAGAGAACATTTGTAATTAAATTGTCGTCTGCTACTATAAGATTCGTAGTTCCTCAATATTCCGCACGTAACGCTCTTATCTTAGAATAAATCGTATGGGGATCGCGGTTGTGAGCTGTTTTCCATTATTACCGACATATGCGTGCGGTCTCCTTGTAGTACTTTGTGGGTATTACTGATTTGATCTTGACTAGACTCCAGAAATCGTTTAAATTTTTAGATCCAGCACTGGATAGTGATGGATAGATGCTGCTTGTTTGTTTCGGATCCATTCACATCGAAAATAGTTTTTTGTCTTTATTTGTGTCGTTCCGCAAAAGTGGGCCCACTCTGTCAATGATAGTAAGTTGGGATGTTCGCGTTCTTGTCAACAAGGATCAAAAATAGCGATTTTGGGTTTTCGGCATACAAACGTCACAACGTCACATTTATAATTCTAAGAGAATTCGAAACTTTCTTTTGGGTGTCAAAGATACAACCCAAAAATTTCATTAAAAAAAAAAAGAAAATTCCCTGTTTCCCGCATCGAGGGTATGGCCAAAAATGACAAAAAATGTTACATTTTTAATTATTTTAAGGCCAAAATTTTTCTTTGATAAGATCTATAAGGTATCAGAAAAAATAGTTTGTTCGAGCAACTAGATTTAAATCCACACAGCAATAATGTCATTGCAATTTTATTTTGCCCTGTCTAAATAACCTTGGAGTTTTTAAAAATTGTAAAAATTAACTTTCTATAAAGCTACTTTTAAACTCATTGTCACTGTCAACGCTTTTCCACAAGGCAGAGTCTAGGTTCACAAAAATTCAGTGAACGTAGACCATATATTTTCGGTGCTCCCTGGGAAAGTGGAAAGGGCGACCGGGTTTACCGGAATTCAGCGAGTGTAGACCAAATATTTTCGGTGCGTCTAGACAAAAACCGCCTTTTGCCAAAACATTTCGAGTTTCAAATGTGAAAGTATCCTAAATTTTACTATATTTTAAAATATTACAAAAAATAAAGTAAAAATTTGAAAGGATAGAATGTTGACTAATTATCTTATAATGTTAACTAATACCCTCAATTTCAGGATCGAAACATTCCTCTCGTGCTCCGCAGCGTTTGGGATTGGCGAGAACAGTTCAGTGACCAGGATATTCTTCTTTTTTATAATCCCCTCTTCAACCAAGAAAACTCTCGAGACCATGGAAAACGGCTAATCAAGCCACTCTATAGCATTTCAAGTTTAGAGCTTTGGTCTCAGTGCTACTTCCGGTGGATTCCACCTTTAGAAATCCACAACGGAGGACGCAATCATATTGAGCTTTACACAAGATTAGTTCAGAACGACGTAGCTCAGCTAAAAGTTAATGCAAATGATAAGTGTGAATCCCCAGTTGAGAAGTTAACGACTTATCTAGTACAGATGAACATCGATAGCTTTTACCCCTTTAGTAATAAAAGATCCGGAAACACTGTCAGCACTCCAATTATGAACAGTTCGATACTTATGAATGAAAGTTTGTTAGATGCCCAGAGTCTGCTAACAGCGCCAGATTGATTACAGTTTTCCAATCTGTGCTTATTTTTTTGCCGGCATTCTTCGGTATTTTAGAACTGTCTTTTTTTCATAGCCAATTTGAAAGAGGGAGCTTTTGAGCCTCTCAAATTTTTTTGTCGACCGTTAGATAGAAGTAGAAATTAAATTTAAAATTTTTTGAAAACTGTCAACAGTTCGTGCAAGGAAGAAACACCGATAAAAGCGTTAATTATGAGGACTTTGAGTGATATTGAAACGTCGAGATGAAAATATGTTTATGTTAACTCAAATAGATTTTAGGAGCAGTTGAACCCCTTTTTAGGAAAAATGCGTTTTATTAGTTTCATGTATCATACTATGTAGTTTAAAATTGATCCAATTCTTCGGCTTTGAGTGTAGGGTAAAATATACAGGGGCATATGACATTTTTGTATTCCAATGAGTCTTACAATTAGTTTATAGTACAATCTACTACAGAGCTTCAAATTATATTTTGAATTTATTGCTAATTTTATCTTATAGTCTTTTTCAAAAACTGTTGAATAAGACGCCAGATTATAGTTTTTAATTTATTTTTATTTATTTGAAACGAGAGCTTATTGAGTGGTGATATATCGTTCGAATCATGTTGACATTCAAGAATATAATTTTATGTAAACTATTTTTTTAATGACGAAAAATAAAAGTATCGAAGCGAAATCAAATGAAATTTAATATTTTTCTTGATTTACAGATTTAGGACAGGCACCAGCGCAAATAATTACATAAAAAGTAGAACAAAATTGCCGTAATTATGATGGATCGTAATTTACGGTGAAAGTTTTTTCTTTCGCTACAAAAGCTTTCAATTACTATAAAAGGGATTTTTACTTACAAAACTCTATAAAATTGTCAGCAATCATTGTCATAAACAATTTTGATGCAAAATATTCAAATTTGAGTTTTTGGGGGATGTTGCATAAAATGGGATAAAAATATTTTTTTCTGCATGCGAAGTTCGGATTCTCGTGCCTGTGTAGCGAGCGCTAAATGTCCGATTCTAAAATATTATGGCAGAATTTATTCACGCACCAAACCGTGTGCGAATAAAATCGGCCTGTTATTCGCACACTTCGCACTCAATTGTTTTAAAAAATAGTATGTGTGACAAGTGCGCGTAGGTGATTCAAGACGAGTGTAAAGTTTGCCACCCTCGCGCGAAGTTTGCCGCCCGAGCGATGCGAGGGTGGCAAACTTTACACTCGTCTTGAATCACCTACTTCGAACACTTGTCGCACAATATACTATTAAAATTAAAGCAATGAATAGCGTTGTGGAAAAAATGTAACTTTCTAGTTCTTAATTTGTTTTTAATTTACGTCTATTTAGTCGCATTCAAACCAATCGAATCACTTTAGCCGCCATGTTACGGAACGTCGTGGCAAAAAATGGAAATGGAAATTGCTGAATTTCCCCAAAAAGTTAGATTTTTAGCACAAAAGTGTTGCGTACGTGGATGTGATTCTGATTTCAGCTATGGTGACAACATGGTTTTTATGAACCATGCCACCATAAAACCACCGATTCTAGGTAAATGACCCCGCACAAAATATATGGAAAAGGCCTTTCGGTGGTTTTTGCTAACAGTCACTTATTTTGTAGTTTATGAAACTAGAAGAAATTTACCAAAATAACTTGGACTAATTATAGCTAGTTTTTTTTATGCGAAGTCCTTTGTTGAATCTACTTTCCTTCGTGATTTTAAATAATTATCACTATTTGATAATTATACATGAAAGACATTAAGAGACATTTATTAGACGGTTGCGCCGCCGCCAAATACCTTGCTTTAACGTCACGCCACCGCTGCACAGTGGTTCAGGAATGGATATTCGCAGACAAATTAAGCTGCAGGTTACAATTCTCAATCGATTCACTTTTACTTCTTTTGTTTAAATTACTCCGTACAAAATTCCTAGCAAACATAGGTTGCCGATTTTTGATTTTGTTCATTTAAAAAAAAATTACAAAATTTTTTTTCTCACAAGACTGTATATTAATAGTTATTGTTTGTGTATTTTATTTTAATCAATAAAAATTAATAACTAAAAATACAAATTATTATCCCTGTAAAATTTTCTAATCATAAAAAGTCTTATATTATTATTAAAAGTAAAGTTTTTGCGGGCAGAAATGACGATCTTGAGATTTGTTTATGAAATTGGTTTATAAAAATTATAAATAATAATTTTCCACAAAGATTTGGGATTAAATATCATAAAGCTTCAAATCCCGTTAAATTTTAATTTTTAAAAACAATTAACTCTAAAAAATAATGACATCTTGGAATTTGTTTAGGAATATTTAAAAACATAATAATTTTATTTATTAAACAAATCATATACATTTAGAAAGTATTTCTAAATGAATGTTTAAAGATTCTAAGTTCACCTGAAGTATTTTCAATCCATTAGAAAAATATTGTTTTGATTTTTCCTTTTCCTCTAATTTACTATAATATTTTGTAAATAAAAAAAATAAAAATTGGTAACTTCACGTTTGTTAGGAATTTTATACTGAGTAATTTAAAAAAAAAGAAAGAAAAAGTGAATCGGTCGAGAATTGTGACTTGCAGCTCAATTTGTCCGTGAAAATCCATTCCTGAACCAATGTGCGCTGATTCGAATCCGGCGCGCCGACGTATTTTAAGTTATATTTACATGATACCGGATTTCTTTCTGTCTGCCAGGTGATCCGGTAGCTTTTAATTGGTTGCGGAAACTCTGCGACCAATCAGGAGATAAAAAGAGTAGGTTTTAAAGTAAACCGATTTAAATCAATATCTTACGCTGGAAATCAATCTTTTATTCCTACTGATTTTGATATTTTCCTATCTGTATGTCAAAAAGGTTTTAAACTATAACGTCACGCATCACAGTTGGAGGAAATGCACTTTTTTCGTTCGAAAATGTCTAGAGCCTTCAATTTTAGTCCGATTTTCATTTTTGTTTTTCAGATTAAAGTTGATTAAATTCTGAACAGCTTTCAAGTCGGAACTTTTGTCTTCTACATTTTTTATTTACAAGATTTTCACTCAAAATATGGAAAAAGTGACATTTTCTACTTAACAATTTTTTACGCTTTAATGACTGCTTAGGTAAACTTTATATTGTCTCAAATCAATGCATGGGGACTCACGGAATACAAATAATTTGCTTATTGATCCAATAAATTGTTATAAACAAATTTGTTAAACAAATTGGCAAATAGTGTTGTTATATGTACAACAAATTTCCTTTTGCTGAAACTGCTCCATATTAATGCAAGAATGATATTTAATCACAAAAATAATTAAAAAATTACCAATATACAATAAACATATTATATAAACAAATTTAAATGTTTGCTCCTTTCGCGTACAAAAAAAAATATATTTTTTGCACTGAAAATATTTTTAACTATTGTACGAATGACTGCTAGTCACAAAAATATTTTTAAAGTTAACAATAATCATTGTTATAAACATTTTTTGTGGCAAAATGTTTAAATTTGTTTTATTAAATTTTAATTACCTTTACTGGCCAGAAAGGCTACAGCTATTCCTAAAAATAATATTTTTTTGATAATATTTTGTGAAATATAACATCAGAAATGTTGATAAATAATTAAGATAAACAAATTCAAAATTTTGTCAGTTTGACGTAGAAGAAAATCGTTCTTTTTATTAAAATAGCTTGAGACTAAGTTGAGAGTCTAAGTTAGTCACAAATACTAATGAAAATTTATTATTAAATATTTTTATAAATAATTTATCATAGTTATTAATTATAAAATGTTCAAGAAATTTTCATTGATGTCAAAAAAATCATACAAAAGTACCTGTTTTTCTGCATCCATTACCAATCTTGTTTTCTGACGAGAATCTTTACAAAATCGGGCTTTTGTCTACCAAGTCGGTAAGTTATTTGCAAAAGATTTTTCATTGAGTGAATCTTAGCATGCAGTGTTATTATTCCTTCTTAAGCTATTTTGATTGAAAACACGATTTTTTCTACGTGAAACTGCCATAATTTTAAATTTGTTTATCTTAATTGTTTATAAACATTTAAATTGTTATATTTACCAAATATTGTCAAAGATATATTATTTTTAGGAATATCCATAGCCATTCCGGCGATTAAAGGTAATTAAAATTTGAAAAAAACCTTAAATTTAAATACTTTGTCACAAGAATTGTTTATAACAATGGTTATTGTTAACTTTTTAAATATTTTTGTGACAAGCACTTTTTCGCACAATAGTTTAAAACATTTTCAGTGCAAAAAAAACATTTTTCTTCTACACGAAAGATCCAAAATTTCGAATTTGTTTATAAAAATTGTCATTTTTATATTTTACTAAATATTATCAAACATATATTATTTTTAGGAATACTTGCAGCAATTTAGACGATTAAGGGAAATTCAAATCTGAAAAAACCTCAAATTTTAATATTTTGCCACAAAAACTGTTCACAACAATGATTATTTTCAACTTTTTTATTATTTTTGTGATTGAATGTCATTCTTACATTAATACGAAGCAGTTTTAGCAAAAAGAAATTTTTTACCGTTAATAACACCATTTGACAATTTGTTCATCAAATTTGTTTATAACAATTAAATGGATCAATAAGCAAATTATTTGTATCCCGTGAGTCCCCATGCATTGATTTAAGACAGTATAAAGTTTACCTAAGCAGTTATTAAAGCGTAAAAAATTGTTATGTAAAAAATGTCACTTTTTCCATACTTTGAGTGAAAATCT
>JAUMHM010000085.1:56303750-56314273 GCA_032362435.1 Melikaiella ostensackeni
CTCAGCCTAAGAGGCCCCTAGTAGGAGGAGGCCCCCCGCAATGCGGGGTTTCGCTGTACAGCAGTTACGCCACTGCTTGCATCTGTTTCCGGGTCAGCTTAGGCCTATTGAAACTCTAGTATCCAGTAATATTTCTATTTAACACTTTCATTACTCAGTGAGAGCTTACCTGACTAACCTATAGGATCTACAGCCGTTTACTTTCGTACTTAAATCTGTTCATTATATTCCTTTTCCGCCTTTATCTGACCTTCAGCGCCGATCTGGGGTTTTCCAGTTATATAGTTATAGCCTACGAAACTAAGCATCGACTACAATTTCATTGTTCTTCTCACTACTCAAATTTCTCAACTTCGCTCCCACTACTGTCGACCATCCCTTCCGACAAATTTTCACTTCGAGCCTTAACGAAAACCTAATCACCGAAATCACTATCATTTTAGAACTCAAACGAATACCACTTCTCTGCAAACGATACGTAATTTTCACTTTCGATTATTTTTATTTTCGATAAATACACTATTATTCAAATCGTGTCTCAAAATTCTCAACGAGATCCTTAACAATCATCCTAGAATGTAACGAAAGTTTGAAGACACTCAGATAACGTGTAAGTTGAGTAAAATCTTGAACTGCAACGTAAACATGGTCCTTCGATAACCGGATAACCGGATATAACTTTAATAAAATGAGAAACGATTCATGTGATCTATATCAGAACTATCGTAAGAAATCATTGAATAGCGAACGAGCTGAGCGGAAACACGAACCGCGAGTGCGAAATGAAAAAACGAACCGTGAGTGAGAAACGAAAAAGTGAACTGTTGGCGAAAAACGAAAAAAATGGTCTGTGGTAGAAAACGTAACTGTGAATGTGAGCGATACTATGAACACTGAAAAACAAACTGTGAGTGAGAGCGTTACGAAATCTTGACTGTTTATACGAATGAACAAATTATGCAGAGTACATAAAGTGTGTGTGTTAACTCATTGGAACTGCATACCTTCGTGTATTCGAATCATATCATATTATATTAGCGGTGATAAAAAAATGCTTCTGTCCATGCAATCCGCGAGTTCAACAAATTTGTCTACTCAATCTGATTACAATGAATTAGTTCTTCAAAACAATAATCGCGTTAATACGAAACAAGCAAATGTGGCCACGGGTTCTCGAGCATCAGCTCTTTTGAATGCAGGTTTTATCGGGAATGACTCGAAATATCGAATATCCAAAGCGACCTACCAAAACTCGAAGGCTCATACGAGAAATGGCCAGGTTTCTGGGACACATTTAAATCGGCCGCGCATAATAATTATAAGTTTTCTGACGCGGAAAAATTAATGTATTCGCGTTCACGTCTGGTCGATTAGGCAGCAGAAAAGGTCGAATCCCAAGAAACTACAGATGCGAATTACCAAGTAGCTTCGTCAATTTTAGAAAAGTACTTCGACGATCCCGTCGCAGTGATCGATAATCGTATACGCGCGCTTTTTGAGTCGAAACTGTGTCATAATAAGTCAGCCTCCTTTCTACAAGATATTCTCGACAATGCGATTGAAGACTATCGAGCACTCGAAGCACTACATATGGTAAGCCTTTTTTAGAAGCATTTCCTATTCGTCTTGTCGTTTTTAAACTTGATCATCAATCATATATAAAATGGAAAGAAGGAATCCAATGTAATTCTACTCCAACAATGCTTGAGCTCCTGGAATTCTTACATTGTCGTAGAAAGGATCTCGAAACGCATAAAACGAAAAATCGGATCAACTCGGAAGGAATAGTTTGAGAGGGACTGCGAGTCCTCATACATCGAATTTTCGAACTCACTCCAATAGCGACAATAATCCTACTTTCCACACGTGACTCAATTTAAGGAATTTTGTCATTTTTGCAAGGGTTCTCATTTCACGCAATATTATGAGCAACTCGTGAAAGCGAATACTCGTGAACGTATAAAGATAGTGAGGAAATCAAACTTGTGCTTTCATTGCGAAAAATCGAATCACCGCGTAGACGATTGCAAATTAAGTCATTGCAAAACATGTAACAAACGTCATCATTCCCTATTACATTTTTAATCTGAGAAACCTAATCAATCGACTCATGTGAATACACTTTATTCTAAATTTACTAATCAAAATGAAAAACTTCTAATGACTGCAATTATTTTCATAATGGATCAAAAAGGAAATTATCAGAATGTAGAGTCCGCCTTGACTTATGCTCGCAGCCACACCTTTTAACGGAACGAATGGTAGCTAAATTAGGGCTTCGAAGGCTTAAAATTAACGTTCCGCTTAATGCAATAAACTCCATGTCATCTTGCGTAAGGTACAGGACAAACGCTATGATCAAATCACGCTTCAATGACTTTTCCCTAAATTTAGAGTTCTCAGTAGTGAAGGAGGTTAATGAGCTTTTACCTCAAATACCAATAGACAAATCGAGCTTACTTGTTCCACACAATATTAAACTAGCTGAACCATCATTTTACTCACCGAGTCCAGTCGACGGTATCATGGGTGCCGAATATTTCCTGCAACTTTTAAAGCAGCGACAAATCAGAATTCCCAACCAAAATTCGATTTTACGAAACACCATTTTCGGATGGATTGTGGCTGGTAAAATATGCTTGCCGAAGTCACCTACTCAAATGTCCTGTCATGTGCTTACAACGTTCTCAAACGAACAGTTAAAAAAATTCTGGACAGTCGAATCACATTCGAGAGCGTTGAAGCGATTATATGCATCCGAGCGATCTTTCGCAAAAAAAAACAGAAATCAAGGAACTACACACGGGAAGGGTACTAACCATATTACGCGGTAATAAAAAATTCTAGTTTAACGACAGAACTACGCGTCGTTTTTGTCGGCTAATCGAAATCGGCAACAGGACTATCACGGAAAGACTTCCTCGTGGTAAGTCGTGGTAGCAAAAATGTTCTCACAAACAATTGTGCATCTAGAGGATCCTGTGGAGCAAAGATCCTTCGCACCCGGTCAAGTCTCTTGTGTCAAATACCGCTACTTTTGGCACTTCAGCTTCTCCTTCCTTAGCAACTCGGTCCCTACATCAATTAGCAAACGACGAAGCCGATAGTTTTTGTTTTATCTGTAACAAAATCCTATTGACAATTAAAAATTTTAATTTACGGAAAAACGATACACGATACAGTAAAATGTTTAACGGCATAACATAAGTTTAATATAATAGAGTTCAAAATAATATCGAAAATTTCGCGTTTTTAACATACTTGAGTCGAGCTTGAATCGTGAAACACGTGAGGAGAGTGTATTCGGTAAAGCCAAAGCAGCTTCAACAAACGAGAACTCATAATCACCAAATCACAGTAGTCAATAGTTCACTTTTAAATTTCAAAAGGAAGCAGGCGAAGCGAGTTTTGCGCTAAACACGCGATAAAAATGTGACCGCGAAGCGGGTAAATTTTTTCTTTGCCTCTCAGACATATAAACCATAGGGTGCACGACAGTCAAAGAGTATTACAAATTTCTTAGAATGAGCTCTACTGTTTCATTTTAATTTTCTCCCGCTTTTATGTACACAGGAACGACAGAATTTGCCGATATCGAACTTTCTTTAGAGGCGGATCGCACCGGTGACTGCCCCCCCCCCCCCCCCTCATCACACCAAAGTGTAATCTATAGTACATTTAGATCGCGTTTTTGTCTCTTCGAAAGAAATGATAATATGAGATTGAAATTACATAACTAAAACAAATAATAATTTCCCAGATTGTCATTTAGTAAGATTTGCTACCTAACTCAAATTGCATTCAATTTCTTCTGTAGAACAGAAACAACATCCCCTGAATTGCTTTAATATGCAGTTTATTATTGGTCTTGAAAATTCCGTTTTTCGAAAAAGCTCATAAACACGATTTTTTTCTAAGATCAAGCCTGTTTTGCTTTGGTTTTAAAATAATCTTAGTATATTCTGAGAACGAAAAAAAAGAGATGGTACAAAAAAGAAAATTCGATTTTCCTGAAAAATAGGTCTAGCGATATTTTTCTTTTCGATGTTAAAGAATCGTAATACATACCACAAAAAAAAAACAGAACAAAAGTTAGGAGTGTCAGCACCTTTGGGTTGACCCATTCGAGGCTAGTCGTGCAAATACTGAAATATATGGAAATCTTTAAAAACAATAAAATAATTATTATCAATAAGGAAATTAAATTCTGCCTTAAATCAGAACAGTTTATAAATTAGTCTAGAATTTTCGGGATGATTTCTAATTTAAGTTGGATTTTAATTATATGATTTTGAAATGATTAATGGTAGCTTCCTTCTCTGAATTCAATGCGGACTTTCGATTCCAAGATTTTGAAGTGAATGCTCCACTCCAGATAATTAGACTTAACGAATGGATTTTTTAGTCTCATTCTCGAAAGTCACTCATCGAGAAAAATAGGGTCATCAACAAATTGGGCCCACGACGAGGCAAAACCAAATAATTTGACCAGATTATTTCGTGTAAAGAGAAACCGATCAAAATAAAATCTTGGTTACCTTCTGCGACGGTATAAATATCTTATTTGCCTACTGCGTATCTATAGATACCACACATACCTACCGCGCATGTGTAGATACCATTGGAACATATTGCGCATGCTACAGTACTTGGGTCACCTAGTGCGCATGTCTTAGAATCTTGTTTACCCCCTGCGCACTTGTAGATACCATGGGTACATTGATAGGGGAATCCAATATGGTGAGTTTGTGAACGGATGTGTTTTGGCGTGCTCCGTTCTTTTATGATCCTTTTATAATTCTCGTATGTAATCAAACTGTTTGCATATTCTACCTGTTGTTTGACTGTTGTGGTGATCAATTTTTTACCCACTCATGCATCTGGTAGTGGATAATTGGCATTAAACTCTATGGCAAATCAACTCACAAGCGACTATTCAGAATAGAATCAGCATCCTGTTCAAAGTTGACGCAAGGGAGGCGTGCTTTCTAAGGAATTACATTTATGACTTCTTGGAAATTTTAGGACTCTCTAGTTACGAGGTCTGATACAAAAATCTCTTTTTTTTTTATCAGTGCTTTTGTAAAATGCTTTTCGCTTGTGGATCGGAATGGCTTGATGACGTAGCAACATCAAGCCTACGAACAACTACACATACACAGTCAAGCAGGCTTGTTCCTTCCCCTTCACTTAACGTCTGTCTAGCCTCTGCCTTAAACATTGAATCAACAATCCCAGGCATATCCACACCATCTCCTGCCTTTCAATCTTTTGATTATTTTCCTTGCAAGTTTTTCGCGACTCTACAGTAGTGCACTTTTCTCGTTAAGGCGGGTTACACGCAGCCACACACACATACCCTAACTGATTTGCCTATCTTCACGATATTTTTGCTTGCTGGCGTAGGTTTATGTTAATTTATGTAATACTCCTTTCAAGCCCGTATAAAATTCCAGTATGCTTAGATATTGGTCATGTGCTTCGGATCACTTTCCCGTGTAAGTTCAAAATATCCTTTGTGATGGAACCATGAATACTCAAGGGCGTCAGATAGATGCAAGGAGGCTCTCAGAACCTACATGGCAAAACAGACCAATCAGAACTTCCTGGAATATAGATGCATCGATGATGAAACCAAATGGTTATTCCGTGGGGTAAAGAGAGTTGCCTATAGATCCTTTTGCGAGTCTCTGGATCCATCTCAGGTAACAACTAGAATTTGGGGACTTTCGCGGTCCTTATTGAACAAAAACTTGGGGCTTAGTAACAATGTAAGTAATGAATGACCCACACAACTCGGTGATCGAGAGAATGAAGGAGGAGTTCTTCTCGGCAGACTTTGTCCCAAGGCCAGTGTCGGTCCTTCCCACCTTCGATTTCGAGAATTCTTTAAATAAACTCGTTTTAGAGCAGGATTATGAGGCGGTTTGTGGCTTGCGCAGGTCAACTATGGCGCCTGGTTTTGACGGAATCACGCATCAGATGATCAATTATTTATCTGCGCGTACTCATGGCATAGTACTGGGCCTTTTCAAAGTTATGTTCCTGACCTCGACCTTTCCGGAATCTTGGAAGAATTCTTTGATAATATCCTTAGTGATATCTTCTCCCTCTGAGCCTGGAGAAAGAGGATATAGGCCCATATCGTTGACATCGGCGGTATGAAAGCTCTATGAATGACTGGTTCATCGTAGGCTCGACTGTTTTCCAATTCGGGTTTAGAAGAAGTCATTCTATGCTGGATTGCATGAGAGTGTTGGTCGCTGACATTCTTGACGCATTCGGAAGGAGTTAGTCTCTCCTTGTCTTTTTCATAAACATTGAAAGCGCTTCTAATTGCATCGAACCAGGTATCCTGTTGGAAGATCTCAGTGAGCTAGGGACCCCCAGCCGCATTATTGATCTTGTGGCACACATGATCTGCCTTAGAACAGCATACATCTTTTTCAGAAGTTCCAACTGCATCCCGCTTTTTTGTGGGGACGGCCTTCTGCAGGGGTCTGCGCTATCTTCCAACCTCTTTAATTTATATACCGCTAAAATCAATAGTTTGCTACACCCTTTGTTCGTCTCAAGTCTACTTTTGCTCTTTTTTCAAGAAAGAGGATCAAGGCGAAGGATGTGTCTCTGTCGTTTGGAGGTAGGACTTGCGAGTGCCAGTCCACTCTGAAGTACCGCGGCATCATTGTCGACCACAAACTTAGGTGGAAAGCCCACATTGGTGCAATCTGCATCAGAGCCTCCTGGGCTATTAATCTTTTCCGGGCTATGGCTAGGATCAGTTGGGTTTCCAGCCCAGAACTACTAATAATTGTGTTCTGGGATCTGATCGGGGCTCACTAGGAACGGGATGAGCCTCTCTTTTTCGGTACCAGTATGTCCCTCCTTAGAAAGTTTGATTCCGTCAGGGACGCGGATCTAAATGCCTGGTTGCATGCGCAGCACCCCGATAGGGATCCTTACGTCTGTAGCAGACGTGCTTTCCTGAAGCTAGAAGGAGATTGCTGATTGAACGATTCCTGCTTAAGAACTTTTCATGGAGGAAACTGAACACTCATTCCGAAGCTTTGATTTCTCGCGGAGAGTTGCGTGAGGGCGGACTCCCACATTCAGCACTGGCTTCCTTGGCCTGAAGGGGACCTTTTCAAGCTCACTCCTAGCCGTTGAGGGAGCCATGAGTACGAATGGGTTAGCTGTTTTTTCGGGAGTGGGAAGACCTCGTGTTCGAGATGCCTTATGACCCGGATTTCGGGGTGAGTCTTATGGGCAGTCGTGATCCGGAGGACGGTTTTTGGTGAAAATCGAAGGGGCTTTTTACGGGCGACAGTAATGCATTCACCGACGGCTCAGTGAAGCCTGAGCCTTCCAGGGCGGGCTGCACGTTTTTCTACCCCTTTCATAGTACCATCCACAGCGTCCTGCTACTACTGAGCGTTTTATGTTTCTCTTCTAGAGAAATTATTCCCGCCATCAAATTTTGCGTGAACAGGAACCTAAGATGGGTGGCTATCTTTACGAATTCTCTAGCCGCGGTGATCAGCCTTAGGGGTAGACCTTTTAATAATAGATTTTCATATATGATTTATAAAATCGAAGCCATGTTTTGCTGGGCGGTCCTTAGGGGAAAACATATTCATCAACTGGATCTCTGCCTACATGGGGATTTCAGGTAACGAGATGGCCAATTCCACTGCGATCTCTGTAGCTCTCCAGGAGGACGGACGGATTATGGTCAAACTACCTTGGCAAGACATTACAGCTCGGTTAGGTGAAGAATTTAGTTTGAATTGCAAGGTCTCTTGGATCCCGGATGATATCTCCTTGAGACGTACATAGACATGGGTCAGTTTGCAATTATAATCACCTGAGCAGAGTCGCATACATGGAGGGCTTTTCTTGTGACTGCTGGCATCCGGTGTAGGGCATTAACCACTCAATTTGATTTTGTCTTGCTTTTGGAAATCCTACTCGCTGTGGATTCGAATTTTGCTAACTAACTAAAGTACCTAACCACTTAATATCTACAACACACGCTCTAACCAACTTAGCTTAAAAATTTGTTTATTCAAAAGTTTAAGCGCGCCCGGGGTGAGCATATATCGGTTCGCGTTCCGCGCATGATAATGTATTAATTTCGCGCTCCACGCTCCGTCTTTTCACTTCCTCCACATTTGTGAATATACCTTTCAGAAATGAAAGGTCAAACTATTGACAACTGTATGAATTCTTCTTTGTTAAAGCTTCAACGGCTCTAACGAATACATTCTTGTCAAGTGTTTCGCGCTTCGCACTCGATTAACGTATGTCCAAAACGCGAAATGTTTCATATTACTCGTATCTTGATCTTTATTATATTAAATGTATGTTATATCAGTTCCTGTACCCATGAATCTGATTTTTCTATCATGTCTCTTTTGACGATTAAAACGAATACTACTTGTCTTATCGGAAAATGGTCGAGAGAAAATTTAAAGATCTAGTTTGGGCGAACTATTTCGTTATGAAGTATTTCATTGTATCTTGTGTAGTTTTTCCTTAAATCCAAGACTCTAATTTTTAATCTTATTTTCAATGATCAAAATGAAGGTTACACGTCCTACCAAAAAACCGTCAATGAAAAATTTGTTGATCTTTTCTGGATGAACTATTTTTGTCTATTCATTTTTTTAGAACCAGAATCGGTGGTCAAAAAACATTTGCCAAGAGGCACTCCAAACGACAACGACGACAACTATGAAAACGACGACGACAACGTTCAATTATTAATAAAACACAACTAATATTACATCATTCACTGGTAATATCCATTCAATTTATGATTTCCCTCTAAACACTAAAGTCAATAGTGTAATTGAATTCAAATTGAAATGAAGAAAAATATACTTGAAACATACAAAGTCACTTTTCTTTAATGCACGGAAAAAAACTCAAATAAGAAAATGCTTTCATATATTGAGCGAGCTTCGCACTTAAGGCATGTATACATTGTTCTCTCAGATTTATAAATATTTGATTTCTATTAATTCAAAAATTGTTGGTGCTAGACGCCAGATAACCGAAGCGACATTAAGCCGCATTCAGGATATAACAACAGTGAACATCGCCACGCGTGAGATCATGCATATAAAGTAGAGCTTGCATATCAACTCATACGCTCTGCGCCTATACGTCCTACGCCGTGAAGGAGGGCGCGGACTTTTAAGTCTCCATTGTCTTTATAACCAAATTATCCTGGGTACAGCTCAATCGTCGCGAACCAAAGAGATCCTCTTATGGCAATGGTAAGGAATCACAAGGTGAATGGCAAGAAAGCGTTTTCTTACAATGTTCGCGGAGCAGGCGGCCGAGAAACTTGACCTGGATCTTAACATCAGAAGTGAGAACTTCACTTCTAAAAGCACGGGTAAAGAAAGCAGAGGTCAAGAACTTTCGCGAATAGCTCCAAGACAAGAAAATGCACGAAAACTTTCACAGAAAGGTTGAAGATCAGTCCTTGTCGATAAAGCTAGTGTTTACTTTCCCTAAATCACCTCGACCTAAGTCAGACAGAGAGGGTTTCATTTTCGCGTGCCAGTACTGTGTCATTTCCACCTTATCATACCGTAGCCGCATTTTGCGTTAAGAAGTTCTCAGCGATAGGCGCAGAGCGTGTCATGCACACTCTGAGCACATTCGGAACATACTATTCGGGTGTATCACTCACGCGGGAACGACGTATATCCACAGACACGATGCGGCTCTAAAAGTGCTTGACTACCATCTTTGTCGCTCTTACTGCGTTGGCCGCAACCCTGCCCTGTCGAACGCTCCAAAGCAAATGGAGTTAATTGACGAGAACGAGAAGTCCCAAATTTACTGGAAATACAAGTTCTCGCCAATAGTCCCTATTAAACACTCGAGGCCTGAAATCGTACCCCTTGCTTACGAGAAACGAACTATGTTCGTGATCAAATTCTAGGCTCCGGCCGATAGCAACATCACAGTCAAGGAGAAGGAAAGGGAGGAGAGGTAACAAGACCTTACAAAGGAGCTGCGGGAATGTTCTGAGAGTATTCGCTCAAAATGATTGTCCGTGTCATTGATGCTCTCGCAGATGCGAAGCCATCACTGGTTCGTAACCTCGACGCCATACCCGCAAGCCAAAAACATGCCAAGACACTTGCCAGATGGGTGCACATAGCTGCTATTCTTGGGTCGCTCCGTGTCCTCAAGATGCACGAGAGTTTTGACAGCTCTTCATTGTGTATCATTGTGATTTCATCGTAACATGTGGTCACCCTGTTCACGGTTGTGAGGCGAGACCATAGGTGTAATTTTGACCGCTGTTCTCCTGAAAGCTAGTGTTATTTTCCTGTATGGCAGTCACTCTGAGGAAGATCTTACGGTAACTGTTCCGCCAACTATTTAATATATATATATATATATATATATATATATAAAATTGGTCAAACAACCACCTCAGGGTCCCCCTGGGAGCAAATGACATAGAAATGACATCAGCCTCCAGCATAACCGCGGTAAAA
>JAUMHM010000085.1:56358379-56371522 GCA_032362435.1 Melikaiella ostensackeni
TTTGCTAGAGAGATTGATCAGCGACCCGTGTCTGAGCGGTGTTGTTGTACGAGTGTGTCATTTGAATGAACAATACGCGACTTCTAGGTTGATCTAAACCTATCCCTTCTCCTACGCATCCCTTACTTATCTTTATCATATAAATTTCTTGATGCCCGGTAGTATAACGAGGCTTGAACGAAACGAATTACGCTTACTCCGAAAGGGATTTGGCTTAAATGTGTAATAATATTAATAAATTGAAAAAACCATGATTTTATGAGTTTTCTATGGTTTTTGCCACGAAAATAAAATTTGGGCCAATTTGCACTATCATGTTCGTAATCAGCGCGTCAAAATACGTAAGTATACGTAATTTCAAAAAAATTGGAGGTTGGGCGTTTTCGGAACTATACTCTTTTCTTTTGAAGTGGGGTTACACTTCCTCTCAATAAGACTATAGAATGATACTCGTATACATATAAGATGATATATGAATTAATATACAAACTCAAGTCTAAAATATGATGTTATTTGCACAAATTTTGAAATGGTATGGAGTCGGGCAGTATTAAACATTTCTTAGCCTTGATTTCTTGATTATGTATTCTATTCTATGGTGTAGTCTTGTTTCTTTGATTTTGGTAAGCACTGAAATTGATATTCAAAGGAAGATGCGGTTAGAAATACTGGAATTTAATTTTTCTAATTTTGAAATTTGTTATGTATCTATGTATAATTGAATTCGAAAATACATTTGATTTAATATCACTTTTATTTGAATTTAAAATTTAGAATTGTAGTATAGAATCGCGAGTATAGAATAGCTCAAATAAAAAATACTTGCTTCTGCGCTTTTTTATCTTTTATTTTCAGTAGTGGCTATCGATTATTGATTTTGCTTGGCCTTGTGAGACAAAGTTTACTCTCTTACACATATTAAATCATTTTCATCGGCATCAGATTTTCCATGTTATGTCAATCGTTTTTTCAAAATGCAATCATCTCCTTGATTAAAATTGACTACATGTAATAAAGCCAAAAGAGAGTCTTGAGAAATGTGAGTTAAATGCATTTTTATTAAAAACAATCACTTCAGGAAGCAAATAATAATAATTTAGATTCAAACTTTGATTAATTCGAAAGAATATACGGTAATTATGTCAATTTTCAGAGCGCAACTCTTGGAATAGATTAGCTTCTAATCTCGTACTGGCTAAGTCAGGATGCAACTGGCTAATGTCATTCGATTAAAATTATCTGCTAAGTAAAATATTAACTTCTTTAAATATATCAATATTAACTATTTAAAAACTTCATGGTAATATAATAGAATAATTAGATTGTTATCGTTATAATCACAATCACAATGATTGAATTTCCAGCTAAAAATAATTGTTATTTAAATAACTATACCTACATATATCATATTAATTTTTTAATGAAAAATTATTGTAGAAGATATTTACCTTTATATTTCAGAAATAATTTCATATTACAAGTGTGACAATAGCAAATTCAATATAACATCATCTTATATTAGTCGAGTTTTTCATCATTATTCTAGCCACGTGTTATGTAAACTCTGATGGCGTGAACACAGACAAAACCTTATAAACCAAAATTGAAAAAAAAAATTTCTCAGAGTGTCACCATCGTGACAAAAGGTCGATAGTTTATCAATCAAATGACGTGCGTATGTAGCTCATTATCATCGGACATTCTCTGTAATGTTTGATAAAAGTTTCAATTCAAGTTTTAATGCATACACCAGCCAGAGAAACATTGCAGTCGATTATACGATTCTGTAACGATTTCATGCCCATCTTGCACAATAATCTTACTAAAGGAAGGCCTTGTGTAAAATCTCAGTCCAAACTTTATGACAATTGCTAACCTTATTTTAATTTTGTTTTTGACATGAGGCTTTTCAAAGTGATTGACTGAAAAAAAATGTTTTATGAAGAAAAATGTGCTGTGAAACATTTCTACATGTTGGAGAAAGCATTGGGTACTCTTTTACTTTCTTATTCTACCTATCCTGGTTATTTTAGGTAAAAATCAATTTTTTATTTTAAATCAATTTGATACATTATTCAGTGTTGTATGTACCTAACTATTTTTTATTTAATTCATATAATTAGATGTAAGAAAATTTAAAAATCGTTCGAAAACATATATTTGATAAATTAATTTGCTTGGACGGGTGCACGTTGAGGAAAAATGAACTTTAAGGTTCAAACTAAAATTGAGGTCACAAATTTTAACCGATGTGAAAGTTTCTTTCAAAAAAAGATAATAAAATTTCGAAGAGAATTGTTGAGCTTAATGTCTGGAAAAGGTTTTTAATTCTTTTCTAAGTAAACTAATTCAACGAAAAAAATTCATTTTTTCCATTCGTGTCAAAATAATCTTATAATATGAAAAATTGTTTGTAGAATAATTATTGATAATATCATGAACAAATAAAATCTAATTTCAATACTATAGGCATTATTATCCAATAAATTTTACGATTACTATAAACTAATTTCATAAACAGATTAATAATTCGGCCATTTTTTGACAAAAAATCGAGAAAAAAATTTGGTTTCTTTCAATGTAAGTATTTTCATTCGACTAGCCTAGTCTAATTTAAATACTAGATATTATTGTGAAATAAATTTTACGATTACTACAAATAAATTTTAAGAGCAAATGTATAATTCTGACATTATTTGACAAAAAATTTGTTTATTTCAATATGATTATACCTGGCTGGATCATCGAGTAAAAATAACAATTATTTCAAAAGTAAATTTTAAATTGTTATAATTTTCCGGAAGATTCGTGGAGAAATTCCTAATTGAATTCTTCTTAATAGTTATATTCTCTTATTTAAACAAAACTGAAAACCTTGCTAATAAATCGAACTCAACAATTATTTTATTGGGTTAGAAAAAAATCTGTCCAAAAATCCAAATCGGTCAAGAATTGAAGTTTGATTTTAATTTGAACCAAAAAAATGACTTTTTTCTAACTTTTGGGTGTTTAAAATATACAATAATACAATTGGTAATTATTCTGACACTTTCAAATTTAATTAACGCTTCAAGATGTAAATCGTTTAAAATGCATTGCTATAGTTATTACAATTCAATTAGACTTGATGAGATGAATGAATTTTGAATTGAGAAATCTCGAGTACATTTGTCATTCATTAAAGTCAAAGAGCAAGAGGTCAAGTATCACAGAACTGATTCGTTAAATTTCCATTAATTTCTTTCACTTAAATTGTATCACCTGAACCTTTTTTTCATTTTTCCGTCAAAATGATTTCTAATTGTCATAGATTGTCCTTCGATTACATTATTTAGAAAAAAATTAAACATTCTTGAGTATTCAAGACTTCGCTTTTGACCATAAGAAAATGCATAATGTAATAATTTTATTTTAATACAAAACTGCTTTATAAATAATTCAAATATTTGTTACTTCAAATTCATTAGGAAAGATAATCACAAAATTTCATCAATTTTCTTAAAAAAGCTTATTTGAATGTGTTTACACTTTCCTTAAGGTGCTTCAAACAACTCAGCGGTTTTTACCTGGCGAATTACGTCTACACGGAAGAATTTTTTGATATAATATTTTTACCACATACTCTAAAGGCACATACAATTTCCTATCCAGAGAGTTTTTTCCGGAAATGTTGTCGCTGTGTGTTTTTTAAAAATTGAAGATGAAGCATTTTTTTGCTCCTGAAAGAGGCAGCGGAGTCAAGCCTTTCTGAGGTCCTTGCAGCGCGGCTGTATTGACCCCGGGATGGCTTGCCTCTCGTTGCCGCTTTTGGGCGCAAAAAATGCTTCGTCTTCAATTTAAAAAAAAACCACAACATCAACATTTTCCGAAAAAAGCTCTCTGTATAGGAAACCATATGTGCCTTTAGAGAGTATGTGGTAAAAATAATACGTCAAACAATATAGAGACTCGTATCAGAATATAGTATTCCAAGTAGATACAATTATAATCATAGTACATTTGTCATTTATTAAACAGTATCTATAAACACAGGTATCATTAATAAAGTTTAATTTGATTTAATAAAATTAAATTAAATTTAAACTTTTAACTTGTATTTAATTAAATATAATTTTAACATTATAATATAATGCAAAAATAATATCTGAAGAACATGCATCTGAAATATTTTATCTGTGGTGAGTTTCAGTTTCGAATTCACTCCTAATCTTGTGCTATAAGTAAAAATAACTTTCCTATAGATAGACTGCAGACGAAAATAAAACCGTATACATGCAAGATCGACTACTTGACATCCGAGTTGGAAATTCATGCAGTAATAAGACGTTATTTTCAGGAATTGATCTCCCTCCATCCTGAAACTAAGGTTAATCATAATATTTAAATTGATCTTAACCTTATTCTTGTCTATTTCAATTTCGACACTTCCTAAAGAGACTGGAGTAACTCGCGTATTTCCTGTGTGTATAAAAAAAGCATAAGAGTTGCGCGAGTCTTTTTGGAATGCGGCAATTTATTTTTATTTTTAGTAAATTAATAGCTTTTTCGATTACTGTGTTTCTAAAAAAAATTAAGTTAAATTTGTTTGAATAAATAATTTTTATTCTTAGTGAGGGAATTATCAAGGTTTGCATTAAAAATTTATTTATTTAATCAACAAGGAACTTGGTTGTTAAAGTTTTCAAGACCAATAAAGATATAGAGAGCTTCGTTAATGTCAGCTAATATTGAAGTGTATAGTTGTGTCTGACTGTCGGACGTTAAGTTTATCGCTAAGAAGATTACGATTTGCGTCAATTCTTGAATCGTGTTTTCCAGCAATTAGAAATAAAGAAAGTGGTAGCTTTAACGAGCGAAAACCGATGGACAAATAATAACCAATTAACAGATAGCAATAGAGGAGGCGTGTCGCATCATATCACATTTGATAAGGAGAGAAAGAGAGAGAGACAGGGTGAGAGAGTCGTAAGAAACAATACAATTATCTCTGGCTATGTTTGCTTACGCTGAACTTTATGCATTTCCGATTAGGGGTTCCGGATTGTTTTTTTGTCCACATTCATTTGACCCAGGCCTATTCTACGACTCTCCTGATCTCTCTATTTTAGGTACATTTTCGGATTTTTGAAGAACGACAACCGAGAGAGAATGTATTATGGTGGCTTAAAGAAAGATTCTTTGATTTGATCAGGGACAGCCCCCAAAAATCCTTTCATTTGGTGAGAAACATAACTGTGATTAAAAAAAAATGTATTGCAAAAGGTCAAATAGGCTCCGAGGGCAGTTGAACCACCCCCGTGTAAAACATTCGAACCCTAACAGCATGCAATATTGTCGCAATATGTGAATGTCCTCTCCCGATCAATATTTCTAAACAATTCTCTAGTTTCTAGCTGCTAAGCAATATTGCTCTGCAACCAATATTGCGCGGCAAGGCATCTCTATGGCTTGTGGCTTTAAAATATCCTTTGGATCTTTTCATGTCTTTAAAAAGTCCTCAGGACTGCCAACGCGATCAGCTGATCATATCTACGATTATCTCGTAGATAAATAACAATAATAATAGATGCTTATTTCTTATACTTGAATATAATTATTATACCTGTATGTTATAGCTTTGTGTATTAAAACTTTAATTTAATGTTGACATTATTGTATAGATTTTGTAATCTTCTATTTCAGGTGGTAGCTGTCCATGTGGAAGCTGGAATTTTTGACTCGTACTACAATGGCTGTTGTAATGGGACCTTTTGGCCTCTATTTCACTCCATGCCAGACAGAGCAACATTTATCGCAGATCATTGGCGAGCTTACAGCAGAGTCAATGAAGAATTTGCTGCCAAAACCGTAAAAAAAATATTTTAATATCCATTCCTCAGAAGCTCTCGTTTTTAAATTTTTTTTTAAACTAACTTGAAGCTAAAATTAATACTTTTTTGAATTTTATAATTATTTCAAACGTCAAATTTCTCTTGTTCCTAATTTTTACAGGTTCAGGCTCTGGAGCTTATTCACAAAGAGCAAGCTGGACAGGGAAGTGGAACACCTCTCGTTTGGGTTCACGATTACCATCTGATGTTGGCAGCCAACTGGATACGGCAAGCGGCAGATGACAAGAACCTCAAATTAAAGTTGGGATTTTTCCTCCATATTCCCTTTCCTCCATGGGATATCTTTAGACTCTTTCCCTGGGCTGACGAAATTCTTCAGGGCATGTTAGGTAAGATTTTTGTCACTATTCTTAAAATAATTGCTTGTACATAATAATCATACTCAATGTGGGCGTCCGGATGAAAAGGGTCTTTATGACCGATTTTAGTTTAGGAGACATTCGCGTTTTTCTAAGTCAGGGTCATGATTATTATTTTCGGATTTGAATGGGGGGAGATACTAGGACCTATACTAAATCTATTGGAACTATACTCATGTGCGCTTAGAGCACACGCCAATTTTAGATGCGTTTTTCTCGAAAAGTAGTTTATGAAAGTTTTTCGAAGTCGGGACACAAATGCCCCGGCGCGGCGACTCATTTTTCAACTTCAAAGGTTCGTCTTCGGCTTGTGGTGCCGGGACTTTTAGCTTTTAGAGACGACTGTTAGCCTTAACATGCAACCTTGAATAAACTTGAATGATTCTAGGTTGTGACATGGTTGGATTCCACATTCAAGACTACTGTCTTAACTTTGTCGATTGTTGTCAAAGAAGCTTAGGTTGCAGAGTGGATCGCAAAAATCTTCTCGTTGAACATGGAGGTCGCACAGTTCGAGTTCGACCACTTCCCATTGGCATTCCGTTCGACAGATTTGTTTCATTAGCTGAAACTGCACCCAAGGTTATGCTCACGAATCAGAAGATAGTTCTAGGAGTGGATCGGCTCGATTACACCAAAGGCCTTGTTCACAGATTGAAAGCTTTCGAAATGCTGTTGGAAAAACATCCAGAACATCGAGAAGAGGTAAATACAATACTCAACTATTTGTTTCATTTTATCAGATCAACGTCAGATTCTAACACAGTATTTTATTGACTAATACCAAATGATACCCACTCTTCGCGTCAATTGTAAACATTTCTGTCTAGGTTACGATGTTGCAAATCGCTGTGCCATCCAGAACAGACGTCCGCGAATACCAGGATCTAAAATTGGAAATGGACCAGTTGATAGGCGGCATAAATGGTCGCTTCACAACTCCCAATTGGTCTCCAATTCGCTACATCTATGGTTGTGTGAGTCAGGATGAGCTAGCAGCCTTTTATCGAGATGCTGCTGTAGCTTTGGTCACTCCTTTGAGAGATGGAATGAATTTAGTCGCCAAAGAGTTTGTCGCTTGTCAGATTAACAAACCACCAGGTGTCCTCATCGTTTCTCCTTTCGCGGGAGCTGGCGAGATGATGCACGAAGCTCTGATTTGCAATCCTTATGAAATTGACGAAGCTGCAGAAGTCATTCACAGGTATTAATTAATTAAGTCCAGATGGTCAGGTACTAGGTTGTCAGTATGAAGTTATGCATATGAGGCTACTCTAGATATATTCCCCACCTTTTAAAAAAGGGTTTGTCCCGATCGATTTATAAAATTTTGAATGGAACTTGGCCGAAGTCAGAACTCTAAAAAACAGCGTTTCACATTTTCAAGGCCATCAGTTTCATGTTCATCATCTAATTGTAAAATATTTTAGAGCTCTCACGATGCCTGAAGACGAGAGAACTTTGAGAATGAACCACTTGCGTCGTCGCGAGAAAATGCACGATGTGAACTACTGGATGAAGTCCTTCCTTCAAGTGATGGGTTCACTTGAAGAACGCGATTCTGTGGGAGCTACCACGATGCAGCCAGTCACAATGGACGATTTTGATGATTATTTGAGCAAGTAGGTACCACCTGAGTTAAGGAATGTGCATGTCTGGGCCCGACCAGCGCACGTGTTACTGCGGGATATTCACAGGAGTACATATAATTAAACGGACAGCGAATTCCGTTTTAAGGAAAATCATTTTAAGCTTATAACATTGCTGAATATTTTTAGATATTTATATAAATTATAAGCATGAGTTTGGGTACATCGCCTCGTGGGTGCAGCCATTATTCAGCATGAATTCAAGGTATATTCAATTTGAAAGCTTGGCACTTGGAGTCTTTGGGAGCCATTCAGAAGCGAAAATTTCCAAATATCATTGTCTTTTTATCAAAAAAACATGAGTAGTTGGATAGTTTAGAAGTAGTGCAACTACTTCAATAGTAGTTTAATTTTGAAGATTTCGAATTAATTTCATTTAAAATTAATTACTTTAACCGGGAAATAGTTTAATTTGGATTTATGGAAACAAGTGTTGAATAGAGAAAAAAAAGCTTTTGGGAGCAGGCGGGCCCCGCGCGAGCGATTGCGACCTAACTCATGATGAAAGCCGGGTAACGATCAAATGATGGCGCATGCCCCCCAGGTATATTGGCGATGACCACAAGTTAGCTCTCCTATTGGACTACGATGGTACGCTCGCTCCAATTGCGACGCATCCGGACTTGGCCACTCTACCACTGGAAACAAAAAATGTATTGCAGAGATTATCGAACATGTCGGACGTTTACATCGCGATTATATCGGGCAGGAATGTGAATAACGTCAAATCCATGGTGGGCATCGATGGAATAACGTATGCTGGTAACCATGGGCTTGAAATTTTGCATCCCGATGGAAGTAAATTCGTTCACCCCATGCCTGCCGAGTATGAGGGCAAGGTTGCTGGATTGATGCAGGCTCTTCAAGATCAGGTAGGTTTCACTGATCGCTACTGCAAATTTGATAAGTTTGAATTTTTCTCTTTTCGTTAAGCGTAATCACAATTTTGCACCAATATAATGTTTTTCGTTAGAGCGAAAAACGGGACTCAATCCAGAATATATTTGAATTTTTTTTAGAGATATTGAAAAGATAGTTGAAATTATTTTCGTCAAAGTGACAAGGAGGCCTCTACAGAGTCTAACCCGCTTTTATGTCTGCCATTTTTAGATTTAATGAAAAGACTCGGAGTTTGTAATTTTATCTGGGTTTATTATCCAATTATTTTTATCTGCTAGAAATTCTATTTTCGTTGAAGTTCAAGTACTGAAATTCGACCTGCAAACTTCTTTTACCCCCACCCCCCCCCACAAAAATGTACGGATAATTACGAATATATTCAGGAATAAGAAAGTTGAGGGTGCAAAAAAATAGGAGTAGAATCCTAGAAGAGATTTGAGTTACTGCTTATCATGAAGTTTTGCAGAAAAATAATTTGCTATATTTTGCAATTTATTTAGTTGTGTAAGGACGGTGCTTGGGTGGAGAACAAAGGAGCTTTGCTGACTTTCCACTACCGTGAGACTCCAATGGAAGGCCGACCTAAGATGATTGAACAAGCGAAACGATTGATTGAGAGCGTTGGATTCAAGGCTTGTTCTGCACACTGTGCAATTGAAGCTAAACCACCGGTTGAATGGAATAAAGGTCGTGCCTCTATCTACATTCTTAGAACAGCTTTTGGACTCGACTGGAGCGAAAGAATCAGAATAATTTATGCAGGAGATGATGTTACGGACGAAGACGCGATGCGGGTGAGTAAAATATTTTAGTTGCAGCGTACAGAGCAAAGTAATTAAGAAAATAGTTCAAGATGATCCTCTTTCTCACTTAGCCTGAATCGCCACTTTTGTTAGTGATAGTTAATTTTTGGTCGGTTTTTAGACATTTTTAGGGGTGTGCAAAAAAATAAAAAATCCGACCCACGCGGGTCGGGTCGAGCTTGCGGGTTGACCCTCGAACCCGCATTCTACCCGCAAATCCGCACTTATCGGATTTTTGCATAAAAACTACAAATAAATATCAAACTTGATTATACTGAATTATTAAATTGTTTTGTGAGCTTAAATTATTATTAACTTGTGTTAAATTTGTATAAACCTTACGATTTTATAACAATTAGATACCTTAAGATTATTATGTGCTTTTATCTAAAATCTTGTACCTTCTACTAGAACTAAAAAAGGCTTCTTTTTCGTTCAATCTTATAGTTACGAAGGGGTTTTATGGTTTTAAGTTGAATGCGGGTTGGCGGGTTTGCCCGCAAACCCGACAATCCATGAACCGGACCCGACCCTCTCCAGTTTTGCACACCCCTAGAAATTTGAAAGTCTTTGGAATATCTGACGATTTTTTTTACTTAGAGACTCTTTCAGATGTCAAGTTGAAGATCCTAAGTCAATGAAACTCTAATTTTGAAAATGGGTCAAATCGACTATTTTCATTTTAGGATTAAAATACTTGGAAGGCATTCCCAAAACAGAATCAGGAAAAAATGGGTGGTTCAAGCACCTTTAGCTTCAGGCGAAATTTGTTGAAACTTTAATTTGTAAATTTCTGAATTCTACATTATGAAATAATAATAAATTTTTTCTCAGGCTTTAAAAGGTATGGCAGCAACATTCCGCGTGGCTTCCTCTCATATTATTCGCACATCCGCCGAGCGACGTTTGCCCAGTACAGATTCTGTTTTAACAATGCTGAAATGGGTCGAGAGACACCTAGGCAGGCGCAAGCCACGAGAAAACAACGAATCGTGCAGATTTCGCCGGAGCAGTGCTAACACAGGTATCACGATGGAAATGTGCTTCACTGAGAAGCAAAAATCTTAAGTAGAAGCAGCAGCGAGCGGGGCTTAAAAAAACAATGACATTTCTCCGCATTAGGCTAGATACATCTAATATGGTCTAGATTAAGAATTTTGTTAAAAAAATGATAATGGGGTCAGGAACCTACGAAAAATTTGAAATCTACTAAGTATTTGAGTATACAAAAAATGACGCCATGTTACATTGAAATATATATATATATATACACAAAAAGACCATTCGCCATTCGCCCAGCTAACGAAAACCTTGAGATTACCGAAAAATTAAAACGAATCAGCAGGGCGACAGATTTTTATTAAGCTGTTATCGTCGTCGTATTCTTCTAATCATCCATCTAAAGAATGCCGATATAAGTTGTCAACTCGCAATCGTTGAGGATCTTAAAGACGCGATAAAGACATCCTCGCAAAGAGGAAGCCCTTTTAGTATTTAAAACTCTAGAATTGTATTTATGTCGCTTAAGCATCCGAAAAGATTGTTAAATTTGTTTGACAAAAGCGTGATTTAAACAAATCAAAAGACTTGATGTTTTATTTGGACTGTGAAAATTACTTCTAATTAAGATATTGATTGAATTATTTTTATATTTATTGGCATTGACTGGAATCACTAGGATCAATTTCGGGAGTAAAATAATAGTAATTAATATTCCAGCAGAATCTAGCAATCAGTTCGAGGCGTGTAGCGATTGGAATTTTGTACAAAGAGTTTCGAGCAAAAGTAGAAGAAGAGAGATTCTTGTGGTGCCGCACCGTCTGAAAATGATCTGTATAGATTTTATTTGTCATCAGTTTATGTTTCTTCAATTTTTCTATTTCTTTGATTTTTCTTTTAATCATTCCTTTTTTATTCTCTGTACTTTTTCTTTCTTCTTTAAAATTATTTTGAGATATTTTAATTTCTACTGCACTCTTCGCTAGGAGTAATGAGACAAACGACGAAAGTACAGTGCCAATAGGAATCTCTCAACTGTTAACAATGTAAAGTGAGTACTAATTATAAAAGTAGTTGTAAGAATAGGAGATATTGTTTATCGAATAACAGACACCCGAGAACTGTGTGATTCAAAGTAAATCGATGATAAATACGAAAGTTGTGTAAAATTGTATACGTTTCTAATCAGATAAATGATTGGAGTTGGTTTTTTTCCTCGAAAAGAAGAAGACATACGATGCGAAGGTGACGACGATTACTTGATTGATGACGAATGATAAATTGAATCAATTTCTAATTTTCGATTAACTTTTCTATCCAATCCATTAAAATTTGTTTAATTCAAGAGTCTTTTATTTTTTTATTTTGATAGGAAGACTTTATAAAATAATGTTCATTTTTGTAGTGTTTAAGAATCTCACGGTCGCACAGTTGGACGAAAAGAATGTGCCTCTTGACAAATCAGTCTACAACCTACAATTTTAATTTGATTTACAAGTTTTTTTTTTGAATGAAAGCTGATTAAATTGCGAATAGCCGGTTTTATTTCAGTACGAGTAGACACTGCTTATTTCAATAATGAGTTTTCGTTTCTTCTGTAGGTGCATCTACAAACATCTTATCAATTTTTCTTGGTAGTGATGATTTGCTATTTGACAAGAATTTTTGATTATTTAAACAAATTCAGTAAATAATAAACAGATGCATAATTTGTCAATTTTTAAAGCAAATATTTCGTTTTTTCTCTGAAAATCAACCGAAACAAATATAACATTTTTTAACAAAATGGTGCTCCTGCAACCATTTTTTTTATTTCCTTAAAGAACAAATTTTTAAAGCGCTTTCAAACAATTCTACAGTTCTATGTGCTATTCAGTTATCTTTCCTTTCTTAACAAACTCGTAAATTGAATTAAAATCGAACTACTTTGTCGAGGGGCATTTTTTTTGGCCCACTGTGTGTAGTTGCCAAGTTTCATGTTTATACACAAAATCACGTGAAGTGACTAATTGTATTTTTGTAGAAAGGTATCGTTTGCAATTTTCTATTTAAATAGCTAAATGTGTGTTATAATATAACATCAGGGACTGATGTCGATTTCTCATAAAATTCAAATTATGAAACGAAATTAAATTGGACTTTGTATGTTAGGAGTTTCTAAAATGCGAATGCGTCTCTCCAGTTATTGTCTCAACCATCGAGTATTTCTTTAGAACTTTATTCTTGTTTAAAATAAGTTATGTAAGTGAACTCAAGATAAACTTGCAGTGTATTTGAAGAGTACTGATGAAAAAATAAAATGTCGCACAAGAACGTTTTCTGTTCCACATTAAAAGGTAGTCTCAGATCAATAGAATTACCAATTTCATTCTAAAATTTCGTGTGACTCTTTGCGAGAAGTTCTCAGACTTCCAACATTGATATGTTCACAAATCATGGAGTTTAATGTATTTCCAACTACGTGCCTGAATTTATTTCACATGTTCCTGAAAATCGGTAACTCTCTATAATGATGAATTACTTTCTCGAGTTAAAAATATAT
>JAUMHM010000085.1:56371751-56383421 GCA_032362435.1 Melikaiella ostensackeni
ATAAAAATAATTAACTTGAAATAAATTGCAATCAAAGGAGATTTATTCAGTGTTCCAGAGAAATTTGTTGGCCAGTTTCCCATTATCGACCCCTACTTTTAAGATACTCGATATTTAATATAAAAAAGAGCGCTTAGATTATAAGTTTGAAAAGTTAGTATTTTCTGTGGCTCAAGGAGTGAGAAAGTTGTTTTTTAACTCATCGGTAATATCGTATTTCTCCTGGTATTTATTAGTTAACTACTGTCACCACTAGTCAATAAATAGCAACCGAACTTTAAGCGATTACGTAGAAAATCATTGGTGGAATTAACAAAAGCGACGACAATTGAGGGTGTAAATTGTCTTTAAAGAAACAAATGTACCTACGTCATATCTATCCTACGAAAGTACACTAGCGCGTGTATTTCTATGATATCTGTGTTCTATATGAGATAATCACTTCGTACATGTAAATTGATAAGGAATGTCCTAAAAGACGTGTCCTTATATTCCCCACAAAAAAATTCCAAAGAATGACCTACATTTTGTATGAGTACTTAGTTTTTATCTCCTATACTTTATTATATATGTCTATACACGGAAACAACTTTTTTCAGAGAGTGTGCGAAAACAATTCTGACTTTTATCAAGAGAAAATTTGCACAAGATAACCGAAAAGTCGTTTTATATAAACTATAATTCAATACATATATTTTTTAGTTACTGGAGAGTATTTTTTAAGACCCCTCAATCTCGTTCTTATAATTTCAAATTCCGAGCTTAGAATATCATACTTAATTCTTGAATATTTTTGGAAAATATAATATCCTTGAAAAGTTGACGTTTCAAATAGTTTCAAAATGGACATTTCAATAATTGACCGGATTCATTTCTACACTTGTTCTACACTTCAAGTCGCAAAATTTCTCTGCGGCGAAACATGTTTTTTAGAGGAAATTAGGTGACACTTAATTATCCGATTTAAGAAAAAAAAAATTTCCCATACTTATATTATTTGCAAATTTTTTGTTTGATTTATCTTTTTATTATTGGGAAGACAGCCTGTGAGTTTTATGTGGGCTAAACCATTTTTGCAGCAAGGAGAATATTTTTTTCATAAAATTGAATTTTCAGATTATTTTTGGAAGAAACGAAAGACACAAAAAATTTTAATATACAAGTTTGCATGACTAGAAAAGTTCTACAAAAAATATCTCTTGCTTTTTTGTGATATCTTGCATCGCTTACGAGAAAAATTCGAAAATTCAATTTTCAAGGAAAAAAATTCTCCTGGACTCAAAAATGGTTTAGCCCGCATAAAACTGATAGGATTCCTTCCTCATATAAGCAGAAACTTTTAAAAAATATTGAATGAAAAAAAGGCAGAAATTCCTATCAGATCCGGTCAATTTCTTCATAATAATTCGACACAAATACAGTTTTTACGAAAAGTTATATTCAATCCTTTAGAAGTAAACAATTTTAATTTTAATGTATTAGGAACTGATTTGAAAAGTAAAGCATTCAAAGTGGAATAATTCTGTATTTTAAATAATTAAAAATTGTTCAATTTTGAATACACAATAAGCCTTTTTATTTAAGAGCGGAATCAAACGCGACATCATGAACACCTTCAAATGTTTCGAGCAGTTTTTACCAGTTTTGACTTCCGTTTCGTAAGTGGGAAAAAGACTTCCCATATCTTTATCTTTTTCCCTCTTGTGAAAAGTGCTTGAAACTATTGAATATCGCTTGACGTACACTCTAGCGTTTTTCTTAGATGAAAAGGTCTAATTACTTAAAATTAAAAGCATTCTATAAGCCGAATAATTTTGATTTCAATACCTTCAAAATTGGACAGTTTTTGAAACTAAATGTTCCAAATTGTATAATTTGTAATTGAAATTTCTTGGTATTGAACATTTTAAAGTAAAAGTCTTAACAATTATGCAATTTTAAATCGAAAACGTTAAAAATTAAAAATATCCGATGAAAACTTTATTTAATAAAATAACTTCAAAATAAGTTCCATTCACTGTTATATACATATCTACAAAGTATGTAATAGAACTGTATTACCCCTTACACATTGAAATATAAGTGATCGACAGTTTCCAGTTTGAAGCGTTCAAAATTGAATAATTTCAAATAAAAATTGTTTGAAATGAAACAATTTTAATTTGAAAGTTACCAGAATTTAGACCATTGATGGAAAAAACGAGGGAAAAAGGGTCCATCCCAGAAAAACGGCCAAATTGAAACTGATTGAGAAAAATACATTAAGAGCCATCATAAATCCCGCCTTGCGACAAAATCACGAATTCGAGCAAGGAAGTGAAGTCAAACTCCAAATAATTGTCTGAATTCGTCAGCGCGAAGCGCGAGTACTATTAAAAGTTGGTCTATTAAATTTAATTCGTGAGTTGAAAACCAACGCATGAGACATGAAGGATCCATTATAACTGTCCATAAAATCGTTCTGTTATAAAAAAGGCCAGTATCATCATAAAAATAACCTTCATTTTTAGAACATGCAGTGGATATGTTACCAGAACTTAAAAAATGCATTGATTGCATTCATTTTCCTTAAGTTATACTCAAATGAAAAGTTTAATGTAAATTGTCTCAAAATAGCAGACGAACCAACCGGGAATTGAGAGACTCGGTTTCGACTCCCGACACAGGTCAAAGGTGTCCCTTTTTTCACGGATTTTACAATAATACGACCTTTCAATTTACGAACATGCAGGACAAGAAAAAAAATATAAACAATTTAATAACAGTTTAACGCCTCAATTGCAAATAATATTGTGGATTAAAATATTGAAAATTGTTTGCTTTCAATTTATATAAATTTTTTGTAATACATGCACGGAATGTTCGATTTTCGAGGCATGTATGTACAGCGTACGAGAAGTGGAAAATTCTGAAACTGTACGAAAAAGCAGTTATAAAATAGGATATTGTTGGAGGTGAGCCAGAAATGAGCGAAGATGGCAAGTGCTGTTAACTTCATATAGTAAGAGTTATAACAGCCTACTTTCTGCAACTGTTACACGCGATATTTTTTGCAATAAATTTGGGGAATTTTCGATTTGAGAAACAATAAAACAAACTTTCTGGAAATTTTTGAAAATTTATAATACCATAAATTATTTGAAATTTTTTGAAATTTTTGGAGAAGCAGGATAAATATGTATGTGCTGCCCCCGCTAGGATCTATGTGAGATTTTTACAATAAGTTGACACTGATGTGAGATTAAATTTCCCAAAAGATTATATCTAGAAAAAAAAATTTATAGGATTTGGGGGGTAAGAAGTGAAATCGAAAAAAAAATTTCTTGAGAACGGCTAAATTAATTTTGATGAAAAAACTATATAAAAAAAAATTTCGAAACTTTGTGGAATTTTTGTATGGGATGCACTTGAGGCAATATCACCATTTTCTTCCTAAATAATTTTTTAATATTCTAGAATAACATGTCCGAGTTTCGAAACGATCGATGGGGTAGTACATAGTTTCAATGAATGAAGATCTTGAACGCATCACGCGGGCTGGTCATTCATTGTCCCATTGTTGGTCAGGGGCACACCTGTTAATGAGCGAAAGAGACAGACATGATCTGTTTCGCTGGCCCTGCGGGTACCCACCAGTTTTGTGAGGTTCGTGAAAAAAGTGACTTTCCCAAACGTGACGTATGTATTGATTTTTTTTTTTCGATCCCCTCACCCCATTCCAGCATGCTCCAAAAACCACCCTCTAAACATGGATCAACAGGGGCGGTTAGGATTTTTTCATGTGTGGAGTTGAGTATTGGAGATTTTACCTCCCCCCTCTGCTCCCTCCCCTTCTTCCCTCGGACTCGTGACGTTATGCATAGAAGATTTTTACATAAATTTGATAATTTAGACACAAAAGGTACTCATTGCTTACTGAACAATTATAATTGTTGCGGAACTGGGTAATCAGAACGGACTTTTCTCTCTCGCTGTCGAGAGAGAAGGGTGTAGAAATTCCACACGCTGAATTTCCGGCGTGTGGAAATTCCACACGCTTAATTTTTAGCGTGTGGAGTACTCCACACATACCATGTGGAACCTGCCGCTCCTGTGGACCAAGTATTTTGCGGTATATTGGTGGTAATTATTACCTTCATGTAGGTTCTTTACAGATCATCTTTAATGGAGAAACTATACAGTTTTATATATTTGTTTATCAATTATTTATTGTTTAACCAATTATTTCTTGACATTTTATCGCACAATCATGGTGGCATGAACTGATCAGGCAATACAAAAACTCATTATGTTCGATTCAATGTGCTGTTAATCGTTTAAACAAATTTTGCCTGGAATAAGGCAGAGAAATGTATTTTTAATTGCTTAAACATTTGTTATGGTTTAAATGTAACTCTTGACCGGGAAAAGGCAGAAAAGTGTATAGTTTTTTATAAATTTTGCAACAAATTTTATCAGCTTTTCTTATTTTAACACTTTAAATACTTACGCATAATTTTTAAAACAGCTTTTATTTGTTCAAATACTTTTTTCTACAAAACAGCCAAAGTTTTTACTTTTTCTGAATGCCATGAACTAATTGGTTGAAATTTAAAATCAATACGTGTAGGTTAAATTTTTTCATATTTTGTCAAAAAAATTGTTTAAACAAATGGAAAATATTAAAAAAATTAGGTAAGTATTAAAACTACAAGACATACCAGAATTCGATGAAGTTTGTTGAAAAATGTGCAAAAAGACTTCATTTTTCTGCCTTATTTTAGTCAAAAGTTACATTTCAATAAAACAAATGTTTAAACAATTAACAGCACATTGGTTCGACCATATTGATTCTTTATATTGCCTGATTAGCTCATGTTATTGTGAGAATAACGATAATTTGTGATAAAATGTGAAAAAATAATTGTTTGAACAATTAATAATTGATAAACATATATATAGTAGTTTTTGATTTCTCTATTAAAGATGATCTGTAAAAAAACTACAAAAACATAATAATTGCGACCAGTATACCGAAAAATACTTGATCCACGTTTAAAGAGTGGTTTTTGGGGTATGCTGGAAGGGGATGAGAGGGGACAAAATAAAAAAATCACAATTAAGTTACCTTTTGAGGAAGTAAATTTTTTCAGGAAACTCACAAAATTGGTGGGAACTTTAAAAGAAATTTGAACTTTGCTTTTTTTTGCCACCCTACTGTACAGCGCACCACACATCCCTCGTGATGCGCACACGATCTTCATTTTTTTAACTATGCACTACCCCTTCGATCGTTTTGAAACTCGGACATTTTATTCTAGAGTATTTTAAGCTAATTTACGAAGAAAATTGTGATCGCATAAAAAAATTCAAAAAAATTTTCAAAATTTTTGTTGACTTGTATTTTTTGAAAAAAAATCTGTGATTTTTTTTATCACATTGTGGGTTTGAAACCCTTTTTTCATAAAAATCGGTTTAGTCGTCCTCGAGAAAATTTCTTTTTTCGATTTTTCTTCTTACCCCCATAACACCCATATCATTTTTTTTCAGATATATTCTTTTGGGAAACTTTATCTCACATCAGTGTTAACTTATTGTAAAAATCTGAACTAGATCCTAGGTATCAAAGATTTCCGGAAGAAATCCAAAAAATTGTATTATTATAGAAGATAGATTAGAATAAGTTCATATTTTTCGAAATGGGCAGTGTGCAGTGTGCACTCATGTGGAATGTAGCCAGATCTTTTAAGGATACAGCACTGCTTCTTAAAAGTGAAAATATGAATGAAGCGTTTAGAAAGGAGAATTAACCTGAAAGGATTATGGACTTCTGGGAAAGCAGCAGTAGCCGAGAAGTGAAGATATCAGAAGCAACTTTCCAGTCACTTTTCAAAATAGAAAAATTTGCACACGGGACTCGTGAAAGCTTCTGAGCACAATAAAATAGTTTGTGCAGGATGGCTGCTTAGGTTCTAACGTCTAAATATTTTCATTGGCTGATCCTTTTTTCTGGCTTCTGAGGTTTTTGCAAGCGTCGCTCTTAAAATCTTTAATCGATGCACTCCTCTATAGCATATCCCAATGAGGGATTTAATATTTCTCTGATATTTCTTTCGTCTTTGGTGGTCAACCAGAAATTTTTAATTCTTTCTTTTTAAACGTAATTATGTATGCAATTTTTATTTATTTTATTTTATTTACCTGAACAATATAAAATTTTTAACAAAATTCTTATTGATTTAAAATATATTCAATAACATGTATAGTAAATTTTGTTTTTGAATGGAGACTTATTTTTTATTAAAATGATAAATAAATAAATAATACGAATACTAAATCACAGCATCTCTGCCATTCATTTAAATCGAATTCGAATTCGAATTAATTATGAAATAGCGAAGTAACTGCAATACGAATTGTCATATATACCTTAATTGTTATATTCAATTACTATATAAAATAACTAATAGTAAGTATAACTATTTATACAAACTAGAAGAAAAATGTTTAAAAAATCTTTGAAAAAAATAGTGATGAATTCATCAAATTGTTTTCAAGTCAACTTTTCTCCTGAGGAAATTTTTTCACTTTTCTGTATTTTTCTATATTTTGAGAAACTTTGTGTATCTATTTGAAAAGTAAACTAGAGAGCTTGAGAGTTGAGGAGAATAGAATAGAGTATACGGGAAATATAAAGAAGCGATTACACGGTGTCCATTTCAGCAACAAGCGTTTTTGTCGGTTTTGTCAAGGCGGGTGTTCCATCTGACATGCCGGACAGGTATATTATTTTCGCTGTTTTGCCCATTCAATAGAGGGTACGAAGAATGGTAGCGGTTAACAAGAGTTTAATAAAAGGCAAACAGTGCATTCACAGCAGCCTCAGCCTCAGCTCACGAGCACCACTAGTCTATGCTGGCCCACTGCAGAGAATGCATAGTCTCGTTAATCCCTCGGTGAACGTTATTTCGAATTTCGATTCAATCTCAGAAAGTTATCTTATTATTGCCATGTCTTGCACCTCTAAATATTTGTCGATTGAGCTAAAAATTGTACTTGTATACATATAATAGGGTGGTCCAAAATTTGTTTTTCAATTTTTATTCTCTCACCCCCGAAATTTGTTCGAATCTACAAATAAACAAAAGCGTATTTTTTTTGTTTGAAAAAAAGTATATTTAGAGGTTCCGCAAGTCCCATGAAAAGACGTTCTTGTAAATTTTATTCAGAATCATCAATAATAGATGAATCGAGTTGACCCTTAACATTTCTCTTCACAACTAGCTATTGAAACGAATCGAAAATTACTTTCAGATTTTCATCCCCATAAGTCTACAATTACCATTACTTTATACTGATAATACGATGTTTAAATAAATTATTTAAACAATTTATTATTGTTTATAGCAATTTTCTTTTAGAATAGAGTTAGAGAATCACGGTTCTTCTGAATTTTTCAACTTTTCAGTTAGAGCGAGGCTCTAATCAATTGAAGTTAACAAAAAGAATTGTTTAAACAATGTATAATTTTTTTACAATATTTGCTTAGAATAATGCTAGAAAGTTGCGGTTTTTTCTGAAATTTTCATTCAGAATGAGGTAATAATTAATGAAGTTTAATAAACGTAATTGTTTAAACAATTTATTATTGCTTATAACTATTTTCTCTTATAGTTATGAGAGATAGTTGCGTTTTTTCTGAAATTTTTTACTTTTTGTCCACTTTTCACTTGTAGTGAGGTAATAATTAATTATATTTAACGAAACTATTTGTTTAAGCAATTAATTATTTTTATAACTATCTTCTTCTTTAGCAATTCTATACAGTTGCGGTTTTTTCTGAAAATTTTAGTTTTTCTATGAATTCGTAGTTATGAACAAATAATAAAAGAATATTAACAAGAATCATTTTTTTAAATAACCTCTTTCTCTTCTGTGGATCTAATTTTCAGATTATTCTCCCAATTATTCAATCCTTTGTCCGACTTTTTACTCGAGGGGTTCTTTTGGGATC
The DNA here is from genome assembly GCA_032362435.1 of Melikaiella ostensackeni. NCBI lineage: Eukaryota > Metazoa > Arthropoda > Insecta > Hymenoptera > Cynipidae > Melikaiella > Melikaiella ostensackeni. Next base: position 56,379,745 of record JAUMHM010000085.1, read on the forward strand.
CTGTAAAGTAGACTTATGGGGATAAAATTCAAAAGTACTCTTTGATTCGTATTCTATAGCTAATTTTGAAGAGAAACGCTGAGGGTCAACTCAATACATCTAATATTGACGATTTTGAATAAAATTTACAAAAACGTAGTTTTTACTTATGGGAAATACGTGTTAAACTTCATGGGATTTGCGGAACCTCTGAATATCATTTTTCTCAAAAAAAAAGAAATGAGCATTTATTTTTGTGTGGAATCGAACAAATTGGGGGGGGGGATGAGAGCATGAAAATTACAAAAATAATTTGCAATGCATTTTGGACCACCCTAATGTATAGTGTCGGTATTTTTCGCTACACAAAAGCCTGAATATATGTCCTAGCCAGTTAGTGTAATTAGACGTTTCATGAAATGTCTAGATATTTCATAAAGCGCTGACGGAATGTGTAGTAATCTATAGTTACACTATCTGTCTATAGAATTTTTAGCTGTTTTATGAACTGCTCAAGCACCTTCAGACAGTATCATAAATCAGAGTTTCATTATCTGTCTAATCATTCTAGCCATTTCATAAAACGACTAACATACTATCCAGAACATAGTGTAATAAACTTAAATGAATATAATTTTAAGTGATCATCACTTAACCCTAGGCTTAATGGTTTATTTATATTCTAAAAATAGTTCACGATGTATGACAATTTTTTTTCTACAGTTATCACTTTAAGGACGGATATTCAAACCGAATATTTAATAACATATTCGACTATTTTAAAACTTTTCAAATGAAACATTAAACACCATTTTTCTGTGAAAAAAGGAAAGCTTCTCAACTCCGCTAGGATTCGAGCACAGGACCTTTCGTTTGCCGGACAACTGCTCTACCAACTGAGCTACGGTAAGGAGGTGTCCAGCCAACCTTTTCTCACAGAAACTTTTACGCTTTCTAGCTATAAATTCACAATTCTACAATTTTTATCTAAGATTCTCACTTTAATTATTTTGATCAGTTATAACAGAAGACTTCGTTTTATCATTCGTAAACCAGAAAATTATTGTACCAACCCAATTGACTAATCAAATCATAGAAATATTCTTACTTCACTAAAACAAGATGGATTTTTTTTTGTCAATAAGAGATTAAATACAATTTTTCTGTGAAAATAAGAACGCCTTTCAAGTCCGCTGGAATTCGAGCCCAGAACCTTTCATGCCGGTCGACTGCTCTACCAAACTGAGCTTCGTAGCGGTCCAGCCAAACTTTTTTTCACAGAAACCTCTTTTTTTACTTTTCACTCAGTGTTCTGTCATATGAAATTTTCTCTCCATTGAATTCAGCAAAGAAAACAATATCCTTTAATATTTTAATTTTTTTTAATTTCAGAACGGATATATTTTCTTGATGTAAGGAATGGGAACGAGTTTTCACTATTTTAATCACTCGGTTTTTTTTTATCACAGCTACAGATAGAATGTACTTTACACACGTAGTAAAATTTGTAATTGCTTAAAATATAAATATAAGAGACTGCATATGAATAGTTTTGTTTTCGTAGCTCTTTAAACATGAAATTTTTATTTATTCATGTTTAAAGAGTGAAAGAGAATTTGTTTTCAAAAAATCAGTGACTAAAAAATGTATTTTTCAGATTAAAATAGGGCACAGGGGCATTATGAATTATCATAGGTATAATCATTATCATTATTATATTATCATTATCATCATAATTATTATCATAGGGTATTATTAATTACTTATCGGCATAAGGAAGACCATAACACCTACTGTTACATCATTTATGATATTTCTTTCTACACAAACATATTTTTTATTAGAACATTGACGAACAGATTGTTTACGTAGACACTTTCAAAAACCTTGGCCAACTGAACTTTGAGTCACAGCTTCTCCTAACGACAGCAATTCTTTGTTGTTGAACTGATTTTACTTCAGAAAACCCGATACTGCTTTTTTCAAAGACTCTCGACGAAACCATCCATTTATAATTCCATTTAAAACAATTAAAACCTACGATTTAGTGATGATTACTAAAAATTATCTTCATTGAACTTTATTACACCATATGCTTGGTGGCACGTTAGCCGTTTCATGAAATGACTAGAATAGTTAGACAAATATTGAAACTCTGATATATTATAATAACGGTCTAAATATGCTTGCGCACTTCATGAAACGACTAAAAATTCTAGACAGATAATGTAACTGTCAATTATTATTACACAATCCGCGAGATGTTATGAATTTAATACGATGTTTGAAATCTTATTACCGGGGATCAAGAGATATATGTTGTAAGGCTAAGTAAGAGATGTTTAGGAGAAGGGATAGATTTTGGATCAATCCAGAAGTCGCATGTTGCTTATTCAAACAGCATGCTCGTTCTACAAAACCGCTCCGACACAGCTCGCTGATAAATGTCTCTAGCAATCACCCCAGGTGGAGAGCTTCATAAAGCCATCGTACGTCATGGTTCACACGTAAACACACAAACTGACTAATAAGCCTATAGGAAGATCCATACTCTTTACCCCAACTACATCCACTAAGAAAAGTTCTCCACGAGGGCCCATGAGTATCCCAAATCTTTCGTTCCAGGCGTTTTTCTTCCTTACACATTTCTTATAAACAATTTTCCTCCACACATCCCTATCCTGGCATACAACTTTTGCTTCCTCTACATCCATACACCTTTTCATGCAAACCCTCATAATTTTATGACTCTTTATATCTCTTCGCTTTAGAATTTCATTCACACATTCCCACCATTCTTTCCTTGGTCTACCGCTGGGTACGCTACCACTCACTTCACCTAAATACACTCGATTCGTTAAACGTCCTTTATCCATTCTCTCAACATAACCAAACCATCTCAACGAATTTCTTCCATTTCTTCAATAATATATTCTTTCTATAAGGACAACTTAGGTGTCAAAGCAGGGACGCTCTGATCTTAACGAGAATGTTACACGTTATATGTATATGTTATATGTAAAAAGTTGTTAGGGCTATTGTCTAAAGTTGCAGCTTTTCCGAATTTTTTTTCCGTTCTGGTTCTTTTTCAAATATATATTTTTCTATACTTCATAACGAAAAATAAAGGGGATAGGAGCTGAAGGAAGTTAATTATTTTAACTAATAATATGAAAAAACAACAATTTTTCAATGTTAATTTTCCTACATAAAATATTACACTGTAAAAAATGTAGGGAAAACAGTTACTTCCAGGTACAATAGAAGGGATGAGAAGCAGAAAAATGGGAAAATAAAGGGGTGGCTGGACATGGGAAGGGTTGAGTTACTGATTTGGAACTCACCCCTCACTCTTTCTCCAGCCCCCTTCCAATTTCATTTGACCCTCTTACATCCTTCCCTTATTTTTCTGATATGCAATTTTTCATTTTATATTATTTAAAATTTTCGATTTTCAATCCAATGGATGCTAAAATTGATAGGGTAACGGAACAAATTACCGAGGTGGATCTTATTGCCTACGGTCGAAGATAAAATTCTTTCTACGAGGGCCATTCAATAAATACTTAGCTTACAAAAAAAAAACGAAAATTTTGGAAAAGTGGCAATTTATTTTTCCTTATAATCTCCTTTTAACTCAATACACTTGGCCCAGCGATGCTCCAACTTTTTCAACCCGTCCAAAAAATACGTTTTCT
>JAUMHM010000085.1:56390235-56409341 GCA_032362435.1 Melikaiella ostensackeni
TGAATAATATGATGATTCTGTAAGAAAAGATTCAAGAATTTGGAACTTATTCATAAATTACGTCACACCTTTGGTGTAACTGAAGATTACGTCATATTATGAATTATGTTCTATATTAGGTCTACAAATAGAAAAAGATATTTTATTTTTACTATTTGAATGAAATTTTTACATTCAGGAGAAAAGCCAATATTTTTACGATTCTATCATCTCTCAAGCAGAAATATCCTACAATGAAGTCAGACAATAGAGTTTATAACGTAGTAAAAGAAATATAATTATTATTCACCACCCAAAATTCAGCACATTATGAAGATGATGAGAGTAGCCATAAAGAGCTTAATTTTTTAATTATTTTAGGTAAATGGTACTGTGTCCTTCAGATTTTCTTAAGCGCAATTAATGATTTGCAAATTTTAAGCCCACTCTCCTTATCACACTTTTTATAAGTGTCGTATTGATATTAGAAGCTACAATGCTATACCTCGCACGGTATCTTATCAGTCAGCAAATATGTCAGTAATTCTGTGAGACATGATTCTAACACTAAATTATACTCAACCGAGAAATAAGTAATGAAGTAATTCCAATCATCAGACCAAGAAAAGTATTTTTTTTTACACAAAATTTGAGGAATGGCAGAGACCAATTATCGATTGATAATAAATTTTTAGGCTGCGTCTGCTAGTCGCAAGAAATTGGCAGAGCTGAAAAAGGGGATCGACTAGTCGCACCGAAATTTTGACACGACTAGCCAAAACTATGAATTTATTTAACTACTCATTCCAAACTTCGGAACGGCGAGACACTTCGAAGTTTTTAATTTTCTATTAGAAAAATAAATAAAGCTTTATCGGTACTTCATGTACATATTAAAGAGAATTTTAATCAATAAAATTGATGGTGAATCGGATTTGTAAGTGAATTATTTTGTGTTGAATAACTATAAGAAATGATAAATAAATTGCTGTGTTTTTTTTGCATTTTATTAGGAAAATCTCATCGCGGCTGATTCTTGAAAACAGGATAGGTATATTTTTACATGAAAAAAAAAGTTGACTGTCTTACAGAATTTTTGTTTAAATTATGAATCTATCGACAGACCAATGGCGCGCTGGGATGTAGAACCCATGACACAGCCGCTTTTAATTCAAATCATGGTATCTCGTATCCATTGTATATAAATATATATCAGTCATCATAGCGTAGCACTTGGCGCTATGTTCAGATCTTACAGACTTACGTGCTATCGGTGGTCCAAAATGTAATGCCATTTTCAAAAGATAGGTTGACATCACCGTCAATATTTGTAGGCATGTTTCTAACATCAGAGAGTGTTTCTGACTTATCTTAGACTTATGTTAGTCTGATTTAGTTCAGACTTACAAGTTGAAATTGTAATGTTTTTAAACTGTAAAATATTTTCATAGTCAACATATTAAAAGCAAATAATTCTATATGTTCAGGAAACCTTTAATTCAATTATGTGGAAAGTTGTACAGTTCTTCTACCTATTAGAAAACCATTGTCTCGACAAAAAAGAAGACACCTCATGTTATTGTAATTACTCGATTAAACACTAGTAATGATTTGAAATTGTACAGCTTCAAGCACTCGCATTAAAAATTTTCGAGTTTAGAACATATTGGAACTCGAAATAATTCAAATTTGGAATGCTAGTTGTACTACGCGTTTCAATTTTAGAGACTTAAACGTAGAAAATAAATTTTTTAGTTTCTTCGTTTTTCATCGTTTATTGCTTGAGACAGAAAGTTGCAAATTTGAAAACGTATAATTTTTAATGCACAATTTCTCGTTCGAAGATATTGAATAATAACAGAAATAAACTCGCACATGAAATAATAAAATATCGAAATTCAGAATTTCTAAATTCTACACTGTGTATCAAACGTTTCGACTTTTAAAGCGCATAATTTGTGAATACTCCAATCTGTCGAATTTTAAGAAAGTGAAAACACGGCCGCTAATTTACTGTAGTAAAAATTTCTGCTTATGATTAGTTGTATTTCGCTTTCCTTTTGTAACTGATGCTTTCATAAAAAATTGCTATTAATTAGTAGAAATTCGAAACGCAAACCGCAAGTTTCTTATTGTTAAATTGGCCCAATTTGATGTACATACCTGTATATGCTGTAGTGCTACGGTGTTCCAGCATTCAAAGTACATTTTTATATTTTTGAATTCCATATATGAAACAGATTAACTAATCAGAAGCACGCGTTAGATGGACGAATTTTCATGTGCCACTGACAAGAGTATGTGCGTGAATAAGCGCGGATTCTTTTGAAGTTTTTTTAATTTTCTTGAAATCTTTAGAATACACGTTGAATTATTTTAAATTGCTTCCAGTATTTTAGATTCTGTAGAATTCAAAAGAATTCTTAGAATTCACTTGTGCTCCCTTGATTTCTTTTGAAGTTTTTTATTTTTCATGTCTGGAAATCTTTACAATACACCATGAATTATTTTTAATTTCTTCAAGTTTTGCATTTTCTGCATTCTTTTGAATTCTCTTAATCCTTTCGGATTCTCTAGATTTTTTTCTAATTCTGTAAAGCCTAGTTTTCACTAATTTACGAACATAATTATAAGCGTTGTCTAAAGCAGTCTATTAGGGTTTTCTCTTTAGATAAAAATTCTACCCAGATTGTTTCGAGTCGAGGTGAGTCCAGTTCGAGCTTGCTCGATTGTCTTCGAGTTCTCGAAACTTTCGAGTACTCGAACAGCTTAGGGCCTCGAACAGCTCGAGGTTGCTCGAAGCTCGACTCGAAACTTTCAGGCATTCTGGCCGGGTTTCTAATAATAAATTTGAGGTAACATTTGAAAAAATTCGACAATTTTGATCTGTATGGCCCAAATTTGTTAAAATTGAGTAAACTGGACGATTTCAATTAGACTCATGACTTGAATTTTTGGAAAATTTAAAAAAAAAATAGCTGATTTCCATGATATGCAGAATTAGGGGTTTTTCTGATTTTTCGATATACATTTCAAGTCAACTTTAAAAAATTTGAAGTTTTGAACCCATATCACCCAAATTTTACTAAAATGAAAAAAACTGACGTATTTACACACAATTCCATACTGTTAAGATCTTTTGGATGTCTGGTCACAAATCTGAGGTCAAAGAATGAAAAATCGACATTTCGGAACCAAATAGCAAAATTTTTTGAAAAATTTTTAATCTCGGCTGATTTTTATTAAAATCGATACTGTAGGTTGTTTTGGGTTTCTGATCACAAATTTGAGGCTAAAATTCAGTAGTATGAATCAAATCCGAAGTTGGAGCTTAAAAACCCTCTATCGAAAATTAAAAAACTCGTAATTTCCGATCCAAATGGCCCAAATTTTTAGAGAATTTGAAATACTGTCGGATTTCCATAAGACTCAGTATTAGGGGACGGTCTGAAGTTCTGATCACAAATTTAAGGTCAAAATTTGAGAAATTCTACACTTATGGTGCAAATGGCCAAAATTTTTGAAAAATTTTACATTCTCACTGATTTTTATTGAAATCGATACCGGAGGTGGTTTTGGGTTTTTAGTCATAAATCTGAAGCTAAAATTCAGAAGTACTGATCAAATCCAAAGTTCGAGCTTAGAAGCCCTTTATCGAAAATCAAAAAACGTGTAATTTTTTATCCAAATGGCCCAAATTCTTGAAAAATTTAAAATACTGTCGGATTTCCATAAAGCTCAGTACTAGGGAACGGTTCGAAGTTGTGATCACAAATTTGAGGTCGAAATTTGAAAAATTCTACATTTATGGTGCAAACAGCCAAAAATTTTAGAAAATTTTGAATACGGGCTGATTTTTTCAAAATCGATACTAAAGATGGTTTTGGGTTTCTAGTCACAAATTTCAGGCTAAAATTCAAAAATATGAATTGAATCCAAAGTTAGAGTTTGGAAACCCTTCATCGAAAATAAAAAAATTCCTAATTCTCGATCCAAATCGCCCAAATTTTTGAAAAATTCAAAATACTGTCTGATTTCCATAAGGTTCAGTACAAGGAGACGGTCCGAAGTTCTGATCACAAATTTGGAGTCAAAATTTGAGAAATTCTACATTTATGGTGCAAATGGCCAAATATTTTGAAAAATTTTAAATACCTGTTGAATTTTATTGAAATCGATACCAAAGGTGGTTTTGGGTTTTTGGTCGCAAATTTGAGGTTAAAATTCAAAAATATGAATTTAATCCAAAGTTGGAGCTTGGAAAATTTTTATCGGAATTTTAAAAACTCGTAATTTCCCATCCAAATGGCCCAAATTTTCGGAAAATTCAAAATGCTTTTGGATTTCCATAAGGTTCAGTACTAGGGGACGGTCCGAAGTTCTGATCACAAATTTAAGGTCAAAATTTGAAAAATTCTACAGTTGTGGTGCAAATAACCAAAATTTCTTAAAAATTGTATATACTGGCTGATTTTTATTAAAATCGATACTGTAGTTGGTTTTGGGTTTTTGGTCACAAATTTGACGCTCAAATTTAAGAACATGTATCAAATCGAAAGTTGGAGCTTAGAAACCCTTCATCAAAAATTACAAAATTCGTAATTTTCGATCCAAATGGCCCGAATTTCTGGAAAATTTAAAATACTGTCAGATGTCCATAAGGCTGAATACTAGGGAACGGCTCGAAGTTCTGATCACAAAGAGGTTAGAATTTGAAAAAATCTACATTTATGGTGCAAATAGCCAAAATTTTAAAAAAAATTCAATGGAGTGGCGTGTTTTTGAGACACCTAATACTTTGTTTCGCGGGATGCTGATAAGGGATTTTGGTGGTAGTAAGAAATTGATTTTAGTTTCGGAACGGAAGAAGTTACTGTAACTATGCAAAAGAGATTCGAAGAAATTATGCTTATTCATAAAAATGTGGTTTCGTGACAGTCAATGTAATCATTAGTATCAATAGATTTATATTTTGAATTCTATATTTATCAATGTCTTTTTTTAATATTGAACACGATAAGATTAGGATTAGAAACGTGTGATACAAATGTGTCTGATATCCAGGTATTTTCAGAAAAGTAAATTCACGTAACATTTTTTTATTTGGAAAATTACCTTGCAAAAGATCACATAAAATCAAAGTTATGAAGGCTACTCAACAATTTTTGTTTTGCAATTCTACTTGGTCCATTTTTCTCAAATTCCGTGCAACGTTCAACATATTTACAAGGTTACGCCTACAACATATTGTACATATACAGATTTACTTTCAGAATTATGCTCGAGTAGGATACTTCAGTAATGTTCAAGTTGTGCAATAACGAAGCATAATTTTCCTTTAGCAATTATCAGGGTGTCTACTCGCCTGGAAAACCTAGAAATGTCAGAGAATTTTGTGGATCACAGAAAGTCAGGGAATTTTTTCGAGCGTGCTAAAATCTGTTTTAAAAATTGTAATAATAAATTAAATGATGATGTTTTTCATTAGTTAATGTAAATTTATAGTACTGGAATTATATTTACTCAAATTTAACTTCTTTTTATCTTTTTCGAATTCATAGGATATTGCAACAAATTTGGGAATTGATTATTTTGTTTTCAGTATTTTTAATTAATTTAATTATTCTTATAACTTAAAACTTTTCGTTTGTTTACAAAGACAAATTTCCGAAATGATTGTATCCTTTTAGTATACTTGATATAAACATGCTATAACACAAAGTAGGTAAAAATACCGAAGCACGAGAGGCAGGTAGAATATTAAAGGCCACACTATCATAAAACCTTCATGAAAATAATCTCATGAAACACTTTAAAAATTATTATTTATTTATTTACATGCATTTATTCATATGTGACAATCTGTACATTTGTATTTATATGCAGTATTCCTCTGATGTTGAATCTAAAAATGCTATCTGTTTTCACTTAACACGTACATTTTACGAGATACATCCAAATATGATATATCTTTAATTTCTCAAGACAGATTTTTGATACTTGTAATTGTGAAAATCCGTACATTCTGATTTTCTAACTTCCGAATCTCTAACTGGGAAATTGAAAGAAAAAGATTTTGATTTTGAAATTCGTATGTCTGGCCACTGCACTGCAGCTTTACTACAAAAGAATCCTTTTTACCTGGTAAGCTAGTAAGATGTCGAATGGCGCGTCTCTTTCAATGCAGCCTCTGTAACTCCTTGCTATTCAGGAAAATTTCAACTATATTTACGAAAGCAAGTTCAAGGGCCTTCAGAAAAATGAGGGCTACTTGGATCTTCAAAAAGTGATATCTGTATACAAGTACAGAAAATTTCAGAAACTTGACCGAGCCTGAGAATATTTAGAGAATTTTCAGTGAATTTGTATGATTGCACTTCCACTTTTTATGATTGTAAACAACCGCTGAATTCGCCACAAGCTGAATTCAAACTTTCCGATGTGCAAATTGCGATAAATTTCATAAAGTAGGAACCATGTAAGAGGTTAGCGACGCTCCCATCAACAAAAAATTTTAACTAACATTTCACTCTCCAGAACGTATTAGATTGACAAGTTTCGAGTCAGCTGTGCGAAATTAAATGCAAGAAATTTGTTCGAAATTTGTAATTGCCACTTTGCATTACATTGACCTAAACTGTCGTGATCGCCTGATGAAATTCAATGGCATTGCTTTGCTCCAAATTATCACTCGCCGGAAAGAAGTAAGCTGTCTCCAATATTCGAGTTTGCCTTACGGTATCAAACAATATTAAATTGACTTCAAGTTTCATGGTACAAATCACAATTAACGAGCATACATTTTTTCACTGAAATATTCATCACATTAAATGGGATTGAAATGGAGCACGAAGCTTTCGCAATAAAAGGAATTAAAGCCCATATTTCAAGAACGGGATTGATCAGGTATTGAAAATCTTCTAAATTCTGTGATATTTGTACGCATGATAATTCAAGTCTCTCAGGCCTTCTTACCGGACAGTGGTGCCATCTCTCCGACCTGGCACGAAGTGATAAACTACTCTCGTAAAATAAGACCACTGGTGGGACACGGTGTGTCTGAACGAACTCTTAATGGGAGTGACAAGAGAGGTACTATATTATTTTTGGGTTTCGTTCTAGAATGCTTTAGAAACAATTTCCAAGAAGAATTAAAATCATTCTTAGAGCTGTTTTTTATTTTTGCTTTTTTTAATTTCGATTTCTAAAGTAATTTGAAAAAAGGATTTATTTTCGAAATAAGTTATGTTTAAAGTATAAAAATCATATTAATTATTCTTTTTAATATAAATGTTGTATAATAAGTGTATTTTCCATAATTTTCATGCACCTAACTTTATACCAACGTAAAAAAACAAAATTTCGAAAAAAATTGTATAGCAATGAAGTTTAGATGTAATATTCCCTAAAAAATAAAAAATAAACATGTTGACTATTATATTCTTGTACAGCCTTCAATAAATTATTAGAAAAACTATCATTACTTTTTTAACCTGGTATTTGTTCCACGTTTTTTTAAAATCTGCATGTACCGATTCCACTGACTGTACGCTGTAGTGTCCAAGACCTCGCTGTTTCTTTTTGCAAAAATATGCTACATGATAGATTACCGCATGCACTTCCGGTGTGACACTGATTCCTAAATATGGAAAACTTTTATGAAATTTTTCAATATACATGTTAAATTTAGGATATAGTGTAACGCTAAAACACGAATTAACAACAACGCGAATGTCTTGAAAACACTGAACATATTTTACACACCCTACATTATTGTTGGATCGCAAGATATCAACTTTATTTGAGAGAGTTTTAGAAGCGTTTCGTGCAAAAGAAGGCTACTATTGTAAATATCTTGAGAAACGTTACACTTTTTGGCCCACTCAAAACTTTCTTTCTCAAATTCATGTGACATATGCTTGAATAAATGATTTACTGCGCCTAACATTAGATGCGATTCATGTGGAGGAATGATGTCTATAATTTCTTTATCCTCGTCTAAAGAACAGATTGGTGGATGAATACAATTTTGGTACAGTTTTGCATCTGACTTCTTACTTCCAGAGTTCTTCCACGCTTCATAGTTTTTTAAGCAATCGCCAATTCTTCTGTAATCTCCGCATGAGCCAAGATCACATTTAACTGCTGTGCAATTAAGTGCATGGACAAGTACTCGCATGACTCATAATTCGACATAAAATATTAGCAAGTTTAAAATTTGTTGATATCGTTGCACTAGTGAAATCTCTAATACTTATATATGACCATAGCAGTTCAACGTCTTCGTAATTTTCTTGCGCACTATCGGCAATGCCAACCAAAAACAATCTTTTAACTCCAGAATCTTCCATCTTTTTAGCTAAAAATAATTTTTTATTTGTATTTTCAATTCCATTTTCATTCCACAATTGTATTGCTGATAAAAGAAACTTTCAAAAATCCGCCTCCACCATCTATACCGAATTTCAAATGCATTTGGTCATTTACTTACTTACTATATGAAAGTATAGTAGCAGCAGTATTTCTTGAGACAAAAGTATTTCACTATCATACGAATTTTCATCTTTTTTTCAGTGAAATATCTTTAATTGAACTGCTTATCAAGTGCTCTTTCTCTTCAGGACTGAGTGTATTATTCAAATGCTCTTTAACGATGTTGAAATTAGATGAGCTGTTAGACTTATCGACTTTACCACGACATAATTCACTTGAATATTGAAAACACCGTCTCACATTTTTAGAACTTTTGACACTAGATTTATCTGACTTTACGAAATTATGATTTCCGAAACTTCTAGCCATTTCACAAGGATCATAAATACATTTTTGTCCATTCGTCGCTCTTGTGACGAGTTTATTCGGGTATTTCCAATAAGAATAATCCGTTAACTTCAAAGATCTTTTGGAATTTTCACGTTTTTTCAGTCCATAAACCATAAATTGACAACTACTGTAAATTACACTCTGTAAACGGCCGTCTTTATTATTATAGTCTGTAACACACATTACTTTTTCAAGCAGCTTTCCCTTAATTTTCGTCATTCTACTTTATTTTCAAACAAACTAAGCACATTTTTTTACGATTTTCTGTATGAGTCAAAGCATGATCTTTACTGAACGACATTTTAATAACATATATAGATGAACCGTGCTCTACCAAGATACAAAGCAAACTAATTAATGTGAGAACAATATCGATTAATGGATAAATTTGCGTTTGTATACAGAGACAAATTTCCGAAATAACTGTATCCTCTCGTTATACTCGATGTAAACATGCTATAACACAAAGTAGGTGAAAAATGCGAGTGCTTAGAGCTGAGATGTCTTTACTTACGAGAGAAAAAATTTCATGGTCACTGAATCCTCATGTTATCGTCACTATGAAAATACTTTAATGTCAACTTTAATTCTTTACATACACCAGTCGGATATAACTGTTGTTCGGATGAACTACTTTTCTCAAAAAAAGTATAATTCAAGTTTTTGATTTAAAGTAAATGTTCATTGCTATTATTTTTTGAGTTCTAAAAAATTGAGTTGTTTTTTATTGTAAAAACGTAGTTTTTTACGTTGATAAGAAGTTAGGTACATTAAAAATTATATCAAAATACATTTATCATGAAAGATTTATATTTAAAAAAATAATAAATATCATTTTTGTACTTTAAACATAACTTATTTCGAAAATAGATCCTCCTCTTCAAATTACTTAAAAAATTGACATTAAAGAAAGCAAAAAAGAAAAAACGACTCCAGGAATGATTTTAATTTTTCTTGAAAATTGTTTCTGAAGCATTCTTGAACGAAAAATAAAAAAAATATGAGACCTCTCTTGTTACGCCCATTTAAAGTTCGTTCAGGCACACCGTGGGGAACACAGAGTCATTTTTTACATTGAAAATAACATCATGAAGTTATCCTAATCAAAAACAGAGGACACGCGAAAGATGATACCGAAAAAAAGAGATCTGTAGTTTTTGCAGCGCATATCTTCAATTAATTTCGTTCTATTAATTGTAGATAATTTCCGAAAAAATTTAATTTTTAGGGTGTCTTAGGCCACGCCGGAAACCCTTATAACGGCGGTCGGATTTGTGTCTGTCCATCCATTTATCGTTTACTATCCCTAGCTCTCACAATATTATTTTGTGCTAGAGGGTTGTTTGGCAAGGATGTTGACCAGCCGTAGTACCTTCAAGAAAAAATATTTCCTTTTGTTCTAGTCGGTTTGTCTTCCGGGAGAGTTCCAGTTGAATCTCTTATTACTGAGAAATTCGACGAAGAAATACAGTTGCAATATTATATTATTTTCTTATATCAGTGGTTAAGAATAAGAGAAATAACTAAATTTGGTTTTTCTGACCCCATTGCTGGAAACTTGAAATGTATTAATTGTTTTTTTTCATTACATTTGTTTATTCACATTAATTTGAAAAAATCTTTGATACTTCTCTACTTGTTTGCTTTTATTTGTAACTGTAATGTTAAACTAAAAAATTTTCATGCAAAATGTACATTGTGAAATTCGAAATGTGAAATATAAGATGCGAAAAGTATAATCGTAAATTTGAAATTTTTTCAATACAATGATATTGATTGTAAAGGAAATAATATAAAACTTTCAGTAAGTGATGTTTTTATTGAAATGTGAAATTTAAATTGTTGAATTTCGAAACTTTATCATTTTTTAGACACTGATAATAAGTTGTTGTTTAATTTCCCTGGATGTTTCATTTTCCATTCTGATTAGAACCGGATCTTGGAGTTCCGGGAGCATACTCAGAGAAGCTTTCAGGAAATAAAGGGAGTAAAGGTGATATTGAAGGAGAAACATGTGGAGAACTATTGAAGCCATGTTGATAATGGGCAGGTTGAGAAGCCCCGGATAATCCAAAAGATCCGCTAGTACCTTGGTGATCATTTGTATGAAATCCTCTAAACCTGACATGTGCAGGTAAATCTGAAGTTAATCCAGGTGTATGAGGTCCGGTAAGATGTTCATGAAATCCACCAAACTTGAGTTGAGAAGGTATATTTTGAGGTGATTGTGTATGTCTACTGAGTTGGTTTTGAAGAGTATAGCGGGCACCAGGTGTTCTAAATCTTCTTAGTTGATGCCTTGTGTATGCCCTCTCAGCCCGTAACCGACGTTGCTCGACTTTTGAACGTTCATCTGATAATTTATCTGATAGCTTATCTGATGGCTTATCTGATGAATAATCTCATGATTCTGTAAAAAAATATCCAAGAATTTGGAACTTGTTCTTAAATTACGTCACACCCTTGGTGGAACTGAAGATTATGTCATATTATGAATTATGTTTTATATTAGGTCTGAAAAAAAAGAATATTCTATCTGCACAATTTAAATGAAATTTTTACATTCAGAAGAAAAGCCAATATTTTTCTGATTCTATTATCTTTTAAGCAGAAATATCTCACAATGGAGTCAGACAACAGAGTTTATAACTTGGTAAAAGAAATATAATCATTACTCACCAACCAAAATTTGGCACATCATGAAGATGATGAGAGTACCCACAAAGAGCTTCATTTTTTTATTATTTTAGGTCAATGAAACTGCCTCCTCCAGGATTTCTCAAGCGGAATTGATGATCTGTGAATTATAATTCTACTCCCCTTATCATACTTTTTATACGTGTCGTATTGAGATTTGAAGCCACAATTCCATACCTGGCATGGCATCTTATCAGTCAGCGAATCTGTTAGTAATTCAGTAAGACTTGATTATAATACTAAATTATACTAAACCAAAAAATAGGTAATAAATTAATCCCAATCATCAGACCAGAAAGATTTTTTTTTCCAAAAGTTTGAGCAATGGCCGTAAAACTAATTATCGATTGATAATGAATTTTTAGGCTGTGTCTGCTAATCGCAACAAATTTCCAGAGCTGAAGAAGGGAATCGACTATCCTCGCCAAAATTTCGGGACGATTAGCCAAAACTATGAATGTATCTGACTACTCATCCCAAATTTCGGAACGACGAGACTCTTAGAAGTTTTTAATTTTCTGCTAGAAAAATAAATAAAGTTTTACCGGTACTTTATGTGTATATTATAGAGAATTTTAGTTGATGAAATTTATGGCGAATCTTTTGTGGGTGAAATATTTTGTATTGGATAACTATAAAAAAAAGTTGGCTGTTTTACAGAAGTTTTGTTCAAATTATGAATCTATCGACCGACCAATGGCGCGCTTGGGTGTGAAATCCATGACACAGCCGCTTTTAATTCGAATCATGGTATCGAGCTATCAGGTGTCCAAAATGTAATGCGATTTTCAAAAGATAGTTTGACATCACCGTCAATTTGTAGACATGTTTTCAACATCAGAGAGTGTTTCTGACTTAGCTTAGACTTATGTTAGTCTGACTTAGTTTAGTATAGTTTCTTATTTGCTCTTTAATAATGAAGACAAAAAATTATTCTTTTATCAAACTGCAAAGTGAGGCCCTCTTCATGGAGTGTCTGTTTTGAACCGCCTCTTCAGTCGCTCCTCTTGTGAAATGAAGCTGCTGGGCGTTAGGTCTCTTTCTGCGCGGACGGTCACATATATCACTGATCATAGCGTAGCACTTGCCGCTATGTTTAGATCTTACAAACTTGTGTTCTATCGGGTGTTCGAAATGCAATACGATTTTCAAAAGATAGTTTGACATCACCGTCAATTTGTAGGCATGTTGCTAACATCAGAGATTGTTTCTGACTTAGCTTAGGCTTAGTTTAGATTCATAAGTTTAAATGGTAATGTTTATAAATTGTAAAATATTTCCTTAGGCAAGATATTAAAAGCGAATAATTTTCTTTGGCAGATAGTGTGTGTATTTGTAGCTTATATTTTCTGTATCCTCATGTTTGTACTGGCAATAAAGCCTTCTACTTTCAGCATCTATATTTCTTCGAATTTTAGTTTGTGCTTCTCTATTCGTTTGAATTTTGGAACGAGTGAATGTGTCCAAACTTGTAATCTCTCCTAGGAAGAGTCATTAAGAAGACCGAATCAGAGAAAGTTCCAGTGCAGATGTGAAAAACAGAACTTAAAACGGATCTATTGAGGGAGACTTAGTGTCTCATAAAAACGGGCCGATCCCCGGTGTTCCCTGCTCAATGAATCACCAGATGGACAAATTCCGAGGTTGCAAATTTTCCAAATTTGAAATTTTACCTAGTTTTTGTCTCTGACAACATCAGAATCTAGCTGCACCTTCGCTTGCTCTTCAGCAGAGGGCAATTCTAAACTACCCGCGAAACGAATACAACCTTGCTTATTCTTATATCTCGGTTTGTAATCTTTTTGAGTATTTCTGTATTTAACATCTTAGCTTGTAATTTAAATTTTAATTACTTTCGAATGAATTATTTTTCATGAATGAACTTCTTCTTCAATATGCATTTTACCGTGCAAACATTGGTCCTTCGGAAATCGGATGAACGTAGAATCAATGAATAAATTTGAAGTTGAAATTGAACTCTGATTATCGCGTATTTTCATATGACTATGAACTTAGTATTTCGCTTCAGTGACTTGTGTGTGTAATCATTTTGGACATGTATGATTACTTTAAACTGACGATTGATTCGGACTTGTGTAATCACTTGCATTTTGATTATTTTGGACTTCTATGTTGGAAATTGTGACCTAAACTTAGTGAACTTTGTAGTCTCACAGCACTCGTAAGATTATGTGCATTTGAGAACATTAAATGAGTGGTAATTAGTAAAATTATATATGTTCCAGGACGAATTGTATGTGACGTGTTATTAGTGGTAGTCAAGACTCAGATTCACAAATTATGTGTTCGCATTACTTTGCGCAATTTTTGTGAATTTTCTTGTTTTAACTTTGAACTTTGAACGTGACACTGTAAACTTGCATTCTTACAGTTTCTAATTTGAACTTTTCAAGCTATAATTTTTTTCTTCAAATTTCAGCTTGAAGATTGAATGACTTCAAATGCTGAATCAGATTCTGGTGTGAATTTATGAAAAATTCACTGTGAACTGAAGCTGCAGTACGTGACAAGGACTGTGACACATATTCCAACATTTCGGAAGCAGACCTGCAACGCTCTACAAACGGTGAGACTCCAATTCCAACTTTTCTTCTTTCCTTATCTTTCCGTGAATTTTTTTTCAAATATGGCTACGAAAACACTTCAGCAGCTTAACTCTGAGCGTGCCGTAATAAAAAGTAAGGTGACTTGCTTCAAAAAATTTTGGGATAGTTTCCATCAAGCTATGGGTAACATAGGCATACTCAAAGTGAAATTAGTAAAACTTGAAGTGCAATATGACCCATTTGATATTGTACAAACAAAAATAGAATTACATCCTACGAATTCCAGTGCAGAATCTCAATCAAGGGAAGAAGAAACGCGATTTGCCTTCGAGGATTAATTATTGTGAATTGGTGGCCTCAGCTAGAGAATTGTATTGATAGAGTATTGATAATTTTTATCATTTAGTTTCAGCAACGAATCGAGGATCGCGCTCACCAATAGCGATCGCTAATGAAACGTTTACTGAAGATGTTGCTGCCAACTTTCGACAGCTCTTTCGAAAATTGTATCAAGTTTCGGGATTCTTTTAAAACAATCTTTCATGAAAGGGACGTTCCAAAAATCGATAAGTACGACTACTTACATTAGGCATTAAAGGGGAAAGCAGCTCGAGTCATTCAATCGTTAGGAATTTCGAACGCAAATTATGAGATTGCATAGAGATGCTTAACTGACCGGTACGAAGACTCGAATGCTCTTATTCACAATCATGTACGCACACTTTGTGAACTCAAAAATGTATCTAAGGAATCTTATTTGGAATTTCGACAATTTATGAATGACATAAATAGCAGTTTGCGTGCATTAAAGGCATTAGGACAACCCAGTGATAATTGGGATCCTTTAGTAGTTTACTTGATGAGCAAAAAACTATATTGCAAGATTTTTCAGATTTCTCAGAGACTCTTAGTAAATTTTTGCAACGAGCACATATCGAAAAGCAATCCTCACCTGCGAAATTTCAGGGTAAAGCGAACGCACCTGACCAAACTGAGGAACCGGGTGCCAATTCTTTTTCGCACGTGGCCACAGAAAAATTGGCGTGTGTAATATGCACAAAACCTTATGTCATTTGTGTTTCAATTGTCTCTTCCCTGGACATGGGAATAGACATTGTCAGTCAGGAATCTGTGGGAGATGCTCTAGAAAATATCATACTTTATTGCACATGGAATGAAACTTTCAGCCCCAGAAAACCGACTATGATCAACAATTGCCTCTTGGGAATGCAACCTCCCACACCCTATCAACCTCTCTCATAGTAGGATCATCCCAAGATATTGATGATGATGATGACCCATACGTCATACTATCGACAGCAGTCGTTTATATAATTAAGATCGGGAAAGAAGTTTTTATGAGTGTAGAGTTTTATTAAATACGGGATCACATTCACATTTGATAACGCACGATTTGTACCGTAAATTAGAGTTACCAGTGTTAACGGTTGACATGACAGTTGACAAATCTAAATTCGGACAGTTCGAGACTAAGCTGCGCTGCCTAGTCACTTCGCGCATCACTCAGTAGGTGCCCATCGCAGATAAGACTTCGCTCAGAATGCTTATTACTTCGAAAGACATTATTGTGATGGGTCTTAGCAGGAAATCTGAATCGTTTAAAATATTTGAGAGATAATAAGACTACGTGTCATCATCTGATTACGAATCAGCAGTTACACAATCGGGTTAAGGAACTGTGGGAAATTGATCAGATTAACTCTAATAAAGGCACAGGGGATCTAGACGTAGATGATGTTTGTGAGCAGCTCTTTAAGGCGACAACGAAACGCGCGTCGGACGGACGATTCGTGGTCAACGTCCCTTATTTCGAAACAGTCAGTGACTTTATGAACGAGTAAGAAGCCTCGGGTGACATGACGGAAGTGTCGTCAGACAAAATTAAGTCTGACTTTTCGACATACTATCTTCCTCACCACGCTGTGATGAAGCACGATAACACGACTACCAAAATTCGTGTGGTTTTCGATAGATCTTCAAAGACTTTTTCTGCATTATCACTGAATGATTTTCAGAACGTAGGTCCTGCGGATGAGGATGATCTTTTCTGAATCGTTCTGCGATTCAGAAAGCACAAAATTATACTTCCAGCAGATATTGCCAAGATGTACCGCCGCATTCATATCGATGAGCAGAGACGACTGCAGCGAATTCTGTGGCGCATGGACAGCTCTCAGCCTATAAAAATCTACGAATCAAATACTGTGACATACGGATGGCCACAGCACTCTATTTGGCTACCCGCTGCCTTTGACAGCTTGGAGAGGAAAATAAGGAAAAACATTCAACTGCGAGTAAGGTCATGATTTCTGATTTCTATGTGGATTATCTTTTAACAGGTGCAGACTGTCTCAGCGAAGCACGGACACATAAGGATGAGCTCACGTCGATTCTAGAACCAGCCGGCAGATACTCGGTGAGAATTTCTGAGCAACAAAAAGTAACAAAAAAGACAATTTCGTCGCTCATTTCTCAGATATTTGATCCTTTCGGACTCATTGGTCCCGCGACTATACGAGTAAAGATTATTCTCCAGAAACTCTGGGAGATTAAATTAGATTGGAATGAGTCTGTCACAAAATTTGCACACTGAATAGCTTAAATCTAGAACTGAACTGGATAGCCCAAATGAAGTGCCCCACGATTCATTCTGTGTAATAAGCCGGTTACAATAGAATTGCATGGTTCCTCTGACGCTCCCGAACAGGCGTGTGGTGCATCAATTTATGTACGCTCAATAAATGAAGACGGGAATATCTTTGTGAATCTTTTGTTTGCAAAGTTGAGAGTAGCGCTAATTAAAACGCTCAGTATCCCACACTTGGAACTCTGTGGTGCTCTGTTACTTGCGCAGCTCTCGCAAAAGGTTACTTTTCCAATGGACATGAAATTTTATCGGACTATTTTCTGGTGTGATTCAACGATTACTCTAGTATGGATTCATGGATCTCCGCGTGAATGGGGAACTTTCATTGCTAACGGGATCACGAAAATTCAAAGTCTCTCGAAGAAAGCAATTTGGAACCACGTGTCATTTCCGGACAAACCCGCAGACATAATCTCAAGAGGAATTGGCCCAGCTGAATTGACGACGTGTGAACTTTGGTGGCATGGACGAGAATGGTTATCATAGAATTCACAAGAATGGCCGATCCCACCCAATCTGGGCCTAGAAAATGTACCCGGAAATAAAAAATGTACTTCGAATCAAGTCACTGTCAAGAAGAAAGAACCTAGCATTTTTGAACGTTTCTCTTTCTTCACGACATTGACTAGGCTTCTTTCTTTTGTTCATCAGATCAGAGATAATCAAGCTAGGCAAGCAACGGATTTTGAGGTAGGAATCTTGAAGCCGCGAGAAATTCTAGCTACGAGAAATCGACTCACAAGACTAGTCCAGACAGAATCTTTTATGGATGAGATTCTTTGCCTCCAACGCTACAAGGAAATCGCAAAGTCAAGTAGACTAAATTACTCAACCCATTTCTTGACAATTCGGGGCTGCTCAGAGTGGGCGATAGATTAAATCACGCACCGATTTTATATAATCAAAGGCATCCGATCATTTTGCCTTCGGATCATTTGGTAACTCGATTAATAATAAATGACGAACACAATCGACTTATGCACGCTGGGTGCCAAAGTGTGATCGCATCCCTACGAACGCGCTACTGGCCATTATCATGCAAGAATACGGTCAAGAATGTGCTTCGGAAATGCGTGGGTTGCTTTCGAGCCAGTAGGCACTGAATACTCGTATATCATGGCAAGTCTACCTACAGCACGAGTCACACCTTCTGGTCCTTTTAATAACTTCTGATGTCGATTATGTAGGACCGTATTATGTGAAGGACAGAACTCGTATTCGGATAGCGACTAAGGCCTATCTATGCATCTTGTTGTGTTTCGCGACAAAGGCAGTTCACCTGGAATTAGCGGTAGATTTGACGACAGACGCATTTTTGAATTGCTTGCTGCATTTCTTATCACGACGAGGTCGTCCTCAAAAAATGTATTCGGACAATGGAACAAATTTCGTCGTTGCGAAAATGAGCTTAACGATCTGACAAGACTTCTGCTCGATCCTGAACATCAAAAACGGTTAGCAAATTTTTTGTTTCGAGAAGGAATAATTGGCATTTTATTTCTGCCCATGCTCCACACTTTGGTGGATTATGAAAAAGTGCAGTGGAGTCAGTGAAACATCATTTGAAGTGAGTCATCAGTGAATCTAAACTCACTTTCGCAGAGTTATTTCGCAGGAAATGGTCCAGCACTTTTAGAACCGCTGGCAGAACGAATATTTACACCATCTCCAGCAGCAGTACAAATGGCCCCGCAACGATTTCGATCCTATCAAATGAGGATCCTTAGTTCTTCTGGAAGAGGATAATCAGGTCCATTAGGCTAGCACCTCCAAAATCGAATTTCAGCATTCTTCATAGCTCAGAATTTTGGGCTTTTTTTGGGCACCAATAAATATTTTTGGTCTTCTTTACTTTTTTCAAAAATAATTTTTCTTGTGGTGGTGCTGGCTTACATTAACCTATAGCACCTCCACTGTCTAAAATACCAAAATAATAAAAATTCAATTCCACCAAACTTTTGGGCTTTTTTTGGGCTCTGGAAATCCGCAAAAACCAACCACTCCAAAACAACCCTTTAGTTCCAAAATCAACCCCTTTCAAAAAGTATCATTTTTTCATAAATTGAATCCCGCTATATTTGTAGGTTATATTTCGGCTCCTGAAACCGGTCAAAATCAATAAGCAACAAACAATCCTTATGTGACAAAATCATCCTTTATAAGAAAAGTCTCGAGAAGAGGTCAACATTTCAAGAAATGGAGCACACCTAACTTGTAGAATTCATTAATGCTGCTTGACAATATGAACTCTGATTTTTGGGCTTCAACCCCTAATACCAAAAAGCACCCCATTTTTACAACGCAGATATGACTTTACCGAAAAATAATCTTTTTCAGAATTTTACAGTGTCACTAGTGTGTACTATTTTTGG
>JAUMHM010000085.1:56409441-56424084 GCA_032362435.1 Melikaiella ostensackeni
GGTAAAATTCTTTCGTAATAGCAGCGCCATCGGGCGGTGAGGCTAAGTACTTGTTGAATGACCCTCGTACTTTCATTATTTTCTTACGTACACTTAATTTTTATGATTCAGAAGCTTAACTAAGACCTGTTAAATGATTTCTACTAATAAAATAACGTCCTTAAGTTTTAGGTTAGAAGAAAGCAGCTGTTTTCTAGACAAAGTAATTGTTCTTCCTCGGTAATTGGTTCCGTTACCCTACAACGGGTTTTTAAGAAGTAAGTAACTTTCTTGTGCTCTCCCTATTGACTTTTGATAATTCAGACAGTTAAAAAAGAACCAGAGTAAAGAATTGAAAATTCGGAGAAGCCGTGATTCTAGAGAATTACCTTACATTAGGTAGATTTAGGTATAGCTAGTACCAGTAGTACCTACGTACCTATATTTGCTGGGTATAGTTATTAGTAGAAAATTATTTTGAACATTTTTTAGAATTCATTAAATATTAAGGTGGATCGAAAAACAAAAATTGTTGAGTCAGGGCGATGTGCTTTTAAGCACGCTCCCCTCCCACAATTACCATCTAAAGACTTTTGTTTTCGATCCACTCTATTAAATGCCTAGTATCAAAAATAAATAAATAATATCATAGAATAATTGGAAATATCTTTGTTTAATATTTAGCTTTCGTAAAGTAAAATGAAATGTAAAAATATGTAATGTTAAAGAGTAGACTAGGGTGGAAAATTTACCCCCTGGTGGAATCATTTCCCCTTCACCCTCAGTCTACAGATTATTCTATTATGAGAAATGTCAACAAAACGTAGCGAAAGGGCCTGAGCCTGCGTGTTGGGGTTGTTTGTTCTGAAAATACGTCATTGTTTCAAAAGGATAAAAAATTCAACGTTTGGATAATTACAACTGAATCGATTGCAGCCTGAGGCATTGGGTTATACCAATGGGTGACTCTGGTTGGCTTAGGTATCCCTTATTTCCAATAAAGTAATATATGTGGGGTATATTGTAAGATCACAATCGTTCGAGATAAAGCATATTTTTAAAAAAATATACCTATCCTAATTTATAATCGTGAAAATAAAAAAGTCTCATTAGGTTAACTATAAATCCTATTTTAAATGTCCACGTCAATTCTGTGTTGATATCAACGTGATGCAACGAATATCCTTTCCTCACTTCCCAATACCTTTTCGCCACACTTGCATGTTCTATTATAATATTTACGTCACAGCATATACGTAGCTCAAAATCTTATCTGCCGGCTCTCTGAATCTAAATTAGTAAACAACTACTATTTGAAATAATGTGACTTTGTAATTGATTTATTTGGTAATCAAATGAATGAGTATGATCACACTAAATCTCAAGGTATCAAATTTTAATCCAAAAGTGGATCAAATCGTAGTACTGGGAGAATAAATTGACATCTACGTAGGAAGATGTAAATGTATGTAACTGTACTTTTCAACGTAGTATGTAGTTATGTAGTTGACAACTGTTTCTCCATTGTGCAACGCTTTGATCCACTTTTGGATCAAAATTTGACACCTTGAGATTTAATGTGATTTCACTGTAAATTAGTATAAATATTTCCAATAGAATTTATGGTAACAGGGTCTAAAACTTATTCCCTCCTTCGCCACCTGGCGAAGATGGAACCTTGTCAATCAGACGTGCCCAATTTTTTAACCAATTTTTTTGAAACATAAAAAAAATAATTTGCTAGTAAGAAAAAGAATGTTTAGAAGAATTGATAAAATTTGTTTAGAAATATATTCACAAATAATCGGGCGTAAAAGGGTAGATCAGGAAAGTATTTATCACAGTAATTACTTCTAATCTCTACATCCGTATTACAAACGCCTGTTAAAGAGTCGTAAGAAGCAAAAAGCATCTTCAGTTGTGTGATGGCAAAAAGGGATTTATTTATCGAGCGGCACGATCCTGGACACTTTTTTCACGTTTCTATACCCCTCTGAGCCTTTTCTCAGCCCGACATTAATACACTCTGAATGGTACAAGGGCTTAACCATGTGGGTACTTAAGTATCTCAGTGACAGAAAAACTGATACATCCCAGTATCGTACATATACATTGGAAGCAATTTTCGTTGAATATTCTTAAACTAAAAAAAAAATATATTATATAGTTTTCAAGATGACATTCAGATAATTTCTTTTGTAGTATTACTTAAAAGATTTCATGAAAAATATAATAAATTTTTTATTAAAAATATAGGTATATTATAGGTATATTTAAAAGAGCTAATCATCGAGGACGTTCCTATTGTCGATTTCGAGGATTAAATTCTTGCTATTGACACTATGTTGGCAATAACATTTAATTTTTTTTGTCTTAGGGGCGTGATTAATTAATTTAGACTTCTTTAATTGTTTTTTCTTAAAAAAACAAAACAAATTAAAGGTGTAGGTTAAAAGTAATGAACTATTTGCTCGACAAATGATTTCCATTCGGTAATAGGTTCTTTTACCCTTTCTAATTTCAGTTTTAGCGTTATTTGAATCATTATACTAAACGTTGTAATTTTATAAGCAATAATAAAATTCCGTTTGCTTTAAAAATAATAAGCGAATCTCGTAAAATACGGTATATTTACGGTTCTAAGATAGTCGTTTTCATTCGTATCCAATCTACTTGGCCCAGCTTATGAGTTGTAATTCCAGATGCTGATCCTGATCCTGATCCGCTGTACCTCTCTCTCTTTTTTCTTTTTTGATGGACATTCGGGCAGGTAGGCGAAAAATAGGTATTGGTATGTGCCTGTGAATGTGTATGGTTTCTTGTAATTCTGAGGTACATACAGACGAGATTTTTTCTTGCGGCCTGACTTAAGTCTTTGATTTCTATAGACCTCTTTGTACCCAGAAAAATAAATTCTAGTTTGGGTACCAGGCATCGATACCTACATTGGCGTAAGTTTGTTCACTTCACAGTAAATTGCAGAGATATTTTTTATCTGAAGTTGGATGAAAACGCCGCAAACAATTAACAACTACATACAAAGTCGTGAATATGGTTGTTTATCCATCTCTAGATAAAATTTATCCGACGTCGGATAATTGTAGTTGTCAATTGTTTGCAACGTTTTCATTTAACTTCAGGTAAAAAATATGTATATCTGGGACTTGCTGTGTTTGTAAGCCCAACTCTCTGAATCTGAATTAGTGAAAAGTGATCCACTAATTTGCTTCTGTAATATTTTTTACTAGTTCCCTGAGCAAGTAGAGATAAGACTGACAAGGTCATTTTAAGGGACGATTTCTATTGGTCGATTCTTTTGGGCTTCAATTTCACTGGTTGTCCTTGCGTCACCTTCACATTTTGAACTCTACTTATTAGGTGAATAGACTATATACTAAAAGAAATATTATGAAATTTAACTAATATAAATAGTGGATATTTTTAATAAAGTCAGTGGCCCACTTTTCACTAATTCATATATCACTGGTTAACAAAATGTGACCTATATGTGTCCACTGTCCAATGTCCATGAAATGGGGTATACTATTTCCGAAAAAGTTTTTCGTGCAAAATGCGAATATGACCTCAATTTTTCGCCTGCACGTCAGGTTATTGAGATTTTTTTATATGAAGTTTATTTTTATAAATCATCAATCGCGTCAGAAGTGAGTGTAGGAAATTTGTTTAACAAAAGAGGGTTCATGGTTTCGATGCATTTTTTGAAGCTAAATTCAACGACCACCTGACATTTGCGACAGCATAAACAGTTCTCGAGACATTTGTAAAAAACTTTGAAAATATAGTTTTATAGAAAACTGAATACTCAACGAAATATTTACTTTTTTGAAAATCTAAAATGTGTCATTGCATTCCTCTTTCAATTTACAAAAAATCAAATAAAGGTTTATAGTTTCAGCGCTGATCGATTTCAATATAGAGAAGGGTTAGAGAAACCCTGTATTTTTGTAAAGTTGACAGTTTGACAGTTTATGTTAATTCACAGGCACGGATCTACAATGGTGGCGAAACGGCGATCGCCCCCCCCCTCCAGCAGTGGGACTGAAGTAAATAAACTTTCTACAAACAAATTTTTAATTTAAATTTATTAACATACAAAAATAGTTCAGAATCGCTAATTAATATTAAAAAGATTGCAAAAGATGTAAAATAATATTAAATGTGTAAAATGGTATATATATTCAACATGTGTATACAATTTTCTGACGCCCCCCCCCCAGGACACTTCTCTGGATCCGCGCCTGGAGTTTATAAAGAATTCAAATAAAAATTTCTTTCATTTGAATGTTCAGAACTTCAAGCACATTTTAATTGTCTTCAAATATTAAGAAAAAATTGAAGCTTGTCTGACATCTCCTGCAATTCTATCAAAATGACCAACTCAATTGAAAAAAAAGTATTAAAAAAGTGTCCAGATTTTGGACATAGCACAGATCATGGGCACTTACTCAGCACTAAATTTGATATCACTGATAGTTCCCGAGTTTGACATACCGGAGTTCTGGCTTCAGCTAAAGCTAGCACTACTACCTGTTTTTGACAAGAATTACGGGGCACAAATTTTTTGTGTACGGCACAAATTGGCACTAAATAAGCGTTTAATTCTGGCACAGTGCCCATATCGATATGACAATGTTTTAATTTTAGCTTCAGGGACCTTCATATCTACATGGAAGAGAGGGGTTGGTTTTTGGCGTTAAGGGTTGAAGCCCAAAAATCGGGGTTGGTATGTTTGAAAAGTCCAAAAATCAGGGACTCTGTTGACGTTGAAAAATTCTGAAGAAGATTATTTTTCCGCAAAGTCATGTCTGCGTTGTACAATGGGGGTAGTTTTTAGCCGTAAGGGTTGGAGCCCAAAAATATACGTTGGTATTTTTGAGGTGCTCAAAAACCAGAGAATATATTAGCATTGAAGAAATCCGGAAAATATTATTTTTGGACAAAGTTATATCTGCGTTGTACAATGGGGGTAGTTTCTAGCCATAAGGGTTGAAGCCCAAAAATCGAAGTTAGTAATTTTGAGGAGCAAAAAAATCAGAGATTCTGTTAACATTGAAAAATTCAGAAAAAGATTATTTTTCGGCAGTCATATCTGCATGCTAGAGAGGGGTTAGTTTTTAGTATCAGGGGTTGGAGCCCAAAAATTGGCGTTGATATTCTTGAGCAGCATAAATGATTTCCACAAGTTAGGGGTGCTTCATTTTGGTAAATGTTGATCTTTTCTTATAAGAGATGATTTTGACACATAAGGGTTGTTTTTTGCTTATTGATTTTCAGGGTTTTCAGGAGCCCAAAAAAGCCCAGAAATACAGCAGGATTCAATTTATGAAAAAATATTAAAAATTGACAGGGGACGATTTTGAAACTTAAGGGTTGTTTTCAGGTGGTTGGTTTTTGCGAGTTTCCAGAGCCCAAAACAGCCCAAAATTCTGGTGAAATTGAATTTTTATTATTTTGGTATTTTAGACAGTGTAGGTGCTAGGTGAATGTAAGCTAGCACCTCCAAAAATACTGATTTTTTAAGAAAGTAGAGGAGCCTAAAAATATTTGATGGTGCCAAAAAAAAGCCCCAAATTCTAAGCTATGAAGAATGCTGAAATTCCATTTTGAAGGTGCTAGCTTAATGGACCTCACAAATTTGGCTGTGAGGACGATGATTTATTTCTTAATCGAAGTATTTTTTTAAATTGGACCTCACTTTTCATTCAAAAGAATTTATTGTTAACTCTGTCAAAAGTCATAAATGTCATAAGGTGTGCAATCAAAGAGCGGTCTCAACAATAATAGGAAGTTAGCCCCTTTTCCAAAAAAGTAAAATTGGTTTTTGCTGCGCCGGCGCTCCTCCATCAGAGTACTTGAACTTTCCTTTCATAAATAAATCACAGTCAGCCCACTTTTCCAACTAAAAGTTTTTAAAGAGAAAAACTTAGCTTTCTTTCAAACCAAAAATGAAACCAGAAAAACGGTCGGCATTCGGGAAAAAGTAAAATTTATTTTTGAACTTCATTTTTGAAGGTCAAATATTGATGTGCAATCAAATTCTTTTAATCATTAAAAAGGGCGTTCCGTATACTTAAAAGTCAGCATATGCAAATACATCATTAAAACCTGTTTTCTCCTTCATAGATAAACAGGAAGCATTGGAAGAAATTGGATCGAAGTTAAATTCAAATTTACCATTAATTCTTCTCCCGAATCAATTGATTCAAGCTCCCAAAGAAAATGTTCTATCTACTGCAGAAGAGATTGAAAGAGACACTGGATCAAAAGAGATTGTTTTCTCGAATCTGCCAGAAGGACTGAATAATGTAGAGGTTACAGAAAACCCTAAGTCAGAGGCACAGGTGAAGAGAAGTACCATTTTCCTCCTAAAAATCTAAAATCTAAATCTAAATAATAAATCTAAATAGTAAATCTAAAAGAATGAAAAATTCAGTAACATGTAATTTTTTCAGTTCCCGAAGCCGAATATCAGATCCATTGAACTGCTTACCCAAAAATATACGATTCCATTGACGTCAAGGATCATATATACAGCAAATGAAAATTCGAAGGACAGCAAGCAAACATTGGGCACGGAAGAATGTGAATCAGAAATTGAGGTGAGAAAAGTTTTTAGTTTTTCTCAATGAGATGGATCAAACGTATAGTTCAAGGATATACTTTTTCTTTTCGCAGGTTAATGATATTTGTCTTTTTGTTTTACAGATTCAGCCTCCTATTAATGTAAGCTTTAGTCATCCTCTGGAATACGGTAATTTGGACATTGATATTGATAATATTCCAATGTTTATTGGATCTGAGGAGGAATTAGCGGCAATAAATTCCAACAACAATGGTGTACAAATAGAGGTAATAAGAAGTCATATTTAAAAATAGTAACCTATAAAGTTAAATCGGAATGTTCGCCATATAAACATTAAATATTATTTTATTACATTAAAATATATGAACTATGTTTAATACTGATCATTACTTTTTTAGTTTGTGGACAATTTTTGTGGTTCGGAACCTGTAGTCGACCTTAATAAGATAGCTTCGGAAAACTATCCACTCGCAAATGACTTCGATCTGGATACCTATGGGACTGGTGCAGATCTGGTTAGAGACTTGTCTTCTTTGGGAGATCAAAGTTTGAATATCTCAAATATTGATCATATCAACGCCAGCTCATCCACCCGTTTCTCTCCAAATAAATCGCTCCTGGTGCCATCATACGAACGCAGCAATGCTGGTAATATATATTTTTGTAAATAATTATAAACTTACTATTCGTAAAACCGTAATATATTAATATGACATTTTCCAGGTCTGGACAGCTGTGATGACAGCCTCTACGAACAGCCCCTTTCAAGCATAGATAACTCTGACTCGCGAACGTTGGAAGATTCGAATGTGATCAATATAACTTTAGGGAACTCCTCAAATAAGAATTTACCATCGACAACAAATTTACCGGGAACTTCAGCCCCTGACGAAAGTAAATTACTGGTTGACCCCTCAAAAGGCAAAAATGGAGAAGGAAAGCTCTATGCTTGCATCTATTGTAAGAGATTGGTGCAGACACTTGGGCGTCATTTAATGAACTCGCATGCAGAAGAAACGGCGGTCCAAAAATTTATGTCTTTTCCAAAAGGACATAGCATTCGAAGAAAGCTCATAGGTGACATTGGTAAAGCCGGTGCCTATGTATATAATACCAGCGCATGTCACAACACCGGACAAAGGATTGTGGTAAGGCGTCCACAAGAAAAATACGAAAAGTCTGGCGATGGTTTTGCAACGTGTTTCGTATGTAAAGGGTCTTACTCTACTAGCTCTTTTCGGCGTCATTATCGAAAATGCTCCGGTAAAGACAGCAGTAAGGATAAATCTTCATTAAGCATGAGCAGAAAACTTGTTGGTACGATTCATGAAACCGCGTCAATAAAATTACGGGAAACAATCTTTCCGGTTCTTAGGGTAGACGACGTAGTCCGTGGTATAAGGTACGATTGGCTCGTCATTGCTTATGGCAATAAAATGTGCATAAAGTACATTTTGCCACATCAATACGAGATGATCAGGGCACGCATAAGATTGACCGGTCGCTTGGTGATTGCCGTTAAAGAACTAGACGCCAGTATTACTGACTTATCCGAAATGTTCGATGCCAAGTACTATGACACCTGCATTGCAGGTGTAAGAAAAGTGTCAGGCTACAATGAGCAGCTTGGCACTTTTAAAACACCTGCTGTTGCAATGGCACTCGGAACTTTGATCAAGTGCATCGGACTCATCCTTCGAAGTCACTGGATCAAAGCTCACGACCCAGTCAGGCAGAAGGACACGGAGGACTTCCTCAAAATCCTCGAAGAGGATTTTGGGGTTTCAATTAGTAAACCGGCAATGGAAACGCAACACAAGGTCAAAAGGAGAAAAAAGGTTTCCCTTCCTTCTCTTGGCGACATAAAAATGTTGTACTTTTTTCTGAAGGAAAAAATGGAAGATGCTCTGCGAAATTTGCAAGAAGGATTTACTTTTGGCAAATGGATTGCTTTAGCAGAGCCAACATTAACTTCTGTACAACTTTTTAATCGTCGCCGAGCTGGCGAGATTGAGCGAGTTGAAGTTAGTGACTTCAAAGTGCGTCAGAAACTTGACGAGAAAACAAACAAGGATTTGTTTTCTACTCTCTCACCAGCCTCGAAGGAGATAGCGAAAAACTATGCTCGCTTTACCATCCGAGGCAAGCTGGGGAGAATCGTTCCTGTGTTGCTGAGTCCTTTGCATGTTCAATGCATTGAAATGATCCAGCAACACAGGCCGAACCTGCAAATCGCAGGTTCGAACGAGTTCATCTTTGGGTTACCAAGTGCTCGACCCGAAGTACCCAAGCATCTGAGAGCCTGCAGTTTGCTGCGCAGGTTCTCACAACAATGTGGTGCGAAGATGCCCTCGAGCTTGCGAGGAACTACGTTGAGGAAGCATGTTGCTCAGCTGGGCATATTGCTAAACCTTAATGAGGAAAAGGTGTCAAACCTCGCTAATTTCATGGGACACGCTAAGGACATCCACAAAGAAATCTATCGACAGCCCATCATTAGTCGAGAGATTGTTGAAATCTCGCAGCTCTTGGAAACTGCTCAAGGAGGGACTCAGGTGAAGTCAGCTTCCGGTGAATGTACTGACTACCGATCGTCCGATTCTGAGTATTCTGATTCTGACTCCGATTATAGCGATCAGGAAATTACGAGTGAGAAAAATCCTCTCCAACAGACTTTCGCAACTGAGAAAAGGCAGCGCATGGATAATCTAGAAGTCGGGGACGAACAGACACTAAATGAGACCTATGTACACGTACCCCCAGGAAGTAGCAGCAAATCCAAAAAAAGGAAGCGCTCTTGTAAGCATTACACTTTTGATTTAGTTAAGAGATTTATAAAAAGCTTAAATATTACATTATATTTTATTATCTCTTGTTTCCAGCATCACCCAAACGTAAAAGCATACAGCGGATTACATGGACGCAGGAAGAAACTGATAAGGTCCAGGAATTGTATAGGATTCATCTGACGATGGGCACGTTTCCTAGTGCCGATGCAATCAGAAAGGACATTGCAAACAATTCAGTTCTTCACAGAAGATCCCACCTTCAAATAAAAGCATGGCTGAGTAACGAAAAAATAAAAAGGCGAAAGAGCAATGTAGTCCATTAGTCATTCCTCAGGATGTAAACAAATTTTTACTGCATTTTAAAGAATTTCCTAGAAATTTTGGAAAGAACCTATATGATTTGAGGATATTTTACAAGTTTGCAAGGGATTTTATAAGATTTCTCAGGGTTTCAATGATTTTTAACGATTTTGAGAGCTTTCAAGGTATTTTAATAGATATTTCAGTAATTCAGGAAATATCATCAGAATTCACGTAATTCCACGGAAAGTTATTCACAAGAATTGAGGGACTTGAAATATTTTCAGATTTGGAATTTGGAAGACTGTAGGATATTTAAAAATATTCCAAGGAATTTTTAAATTATTTAAATAATTTAAAGGGATTTCAAAGAATTTGAAAGATTTTATGGTATTTTTAAAACTTCAAAGGAATTTTGAATAACTATAAAAATTTTCATAATCTTTTCATATCAATTTGATTAAAGGGTATGGTTAAAAGTAGAAAGTGGAAAGATAATTTTAGCAAAGTTTGAAACGAAAATCTTCTTGAATATTTGGGATATCATTGATTAATGTATAACTGTAGTATTTTTTACCACACTAACAACTTATATTTTGAAATAAAAACGAGGATCAGTTCCTTGTAAATTAAAAAAATGTATATTGCAATAAATTTCATGTATAAATTAGTGTTTAATTTTAATATATAAGAAAAAGAAATATGTTATTTTTTTCTGCACTGAGAGGTTATTTTTTTATTATATACATATATGTATGTATAATGATCTCAAAAAATTATAATATCGTAATAAAGACCGTGATATCGATATTTATCATTGATTTCTTTGTATGCTTTGAAACGTGAAAAAATCCTCCCTCTTTTCAACCATTTATATGTTAGAAGGATTACAAGAAATATTTTCAATTATGTATAGCACAAACAACATTGTTCTCAAACTACTTTCATTCATTCATAACTTTTACAAGTTTTAATTTATATTTTACTTTATATCTCCGATCATGGTGTTTCCTTCCTTATTCTCAAATTGAATCTAGGGCTCTTACTTATCTAACATTGTTGCTGCTCACTGAAAGCTCCCTATTGGTTCACTATTTTTAGTTGCGCGTGGCGAGACTATGTATTCTAGGATGAAAATAAAACCTCAGACTTAAGATGGTTTCAAATTAGATAATTAGTATAAAAAAATCAATACATTTAATCATTTTTAAGGGCTTTGCAAACTACCAAACATTTGTTTGAGTCTGTAGAAATGTTTTCGCACTAAAAATTAACCTAACAAGAATTGACAGGAATTTAGAAATTAATTCAAGGTCCGCAAATTTTACTAAATAAAATTTTCCCATTTTTAAAAAGTACATTTTGAGTACAATGAAGTTTCTACATGCTCGACAAATTTGAGGATAGTTTTCAAAGGAAAAAAAATCATTTTAGTTATTTTAGGTACATCAAAATGAATTTTTGCCCTAAACAACTGAAAATATTGAAATCTCACAGGATTTTCCGGTTTGCCATTTCAATTGCTGAAAATTCTCATATATTTTAGGTAAATTTTAAGTGCGATGAAGTTTCTTGAATTTCTACTTGCTCAAAAAAAGTAGGATCATTTACAAAGCTTTAAAAGTATTTTAGATTTTTAATTAAAAAATCAGGAAGCTCATTTTTGACTGTGCGGAGTCGAAAAAACGATCTATATAGCATTGTATTATTGATTTAGCATAGTCAAAATCTGCATTGATTGGAATTTTCTGCTTACTGCTTTTCTTTTATTCAAGTTTAAAGTTATTAACAATGGAAACTTAATGTTACAACATGATCAGCATTTTTCTCGTGAACGGCTAAACGGATTTTGATGATTCATACTTTGAAATGTCTGTTTAAAAACGTGAATTCCAAAAATCTTTCTTCTAAGTATAAAAACATTGAATTTGATTAAAAAAATATCAATTGTTTGTACGCTACCGTTGGAAATTGTCGATGGGATCAGCGCGTGCGGTACTAAAAATCACTGAAGATTTTGAAACGTGATTACTCGTTCAAAAAACAAGAAACTTTTTTTAAAAGACCATTGGAAAGCTTATTAAATTTTGCGTCAAATGACATCTAACAGAGATATTTTACATATTTTAAAGATAATATATCACGTGAGAAGTTTAAAAAAAAAGTGTAAGAATTTCTCGAATTTTGTACCTCGATTTCAAATTGTGGCATGACCTAGGAAATATGTAGCAAGAATGTGAAATTTACGCAACACAATCTTTGAAGTCTTATCTTTAATTTGAACCGATAAAACCTGAAAAATCTTCACGGTTTCTCGAGATACGATTAAAAATGTCCAAGCGTGTATGCATCCAGTTTCAGTCGACGACTGAAACTCGGTGCAGATATACTTGGACTTTTTTTGTTATATCTCGAGAACCTGTAAAGATTTCCCAAGTTTTATTGACTTAAATTGAAGACAAGACTTTAAGGACTATGTTGCGTGAATTTCAAATTTTTGCTACCAATTTCCTAGGTCATGTCACAATTTGCAATCGAGTTATAAAATTCAAGAAATTGTTTTTTTTTTTTACTTCTCACGTGGTATATTCTCTCCAAAACATCAGAAATATCTCTGTTACGGTTCATTTGACGCAGAATTTAATAAGCTTTCCAAGGATTTTCTTAAAGAAGTGTCTCTCTTCTTTTTTGAACGAGTAACCACGTTTTATATTCAGCAGCGATTTTTAGCACCGCTCGCGCTGATCGTATTGACAATTTCCGACTATAGTGTATAAACAATTGATAATTTTTTCAACAAATTCAATATTTTCACATTTGGAAGAAATATTTCTAGAATTTGCGTTTTTGAACAAAAATGTCGACATGAGAATCATCAAAATTCATTCAGCCGTACACGAGAAAAATGTCGATCATTTTGTAACATTAAATTTCCGTTGTTAATAACCTAATGCAGATTTCGACTATGCTAGATCAATACTA
Source organism: Melikaiella ostensackeni (assembly GCA_032362435.1). Classification (NCBI taxonomy): domain Eukaryota; kingdom Metazoa; phylum Arthropoda; class Insecta; order Hymenoptera; family Cynipidae; genus Melikaiella; species Melikaiella ostensackeni. Next base: position 56,422,096 of record JAUMHM010000085.1, read on the forward strand.
AAATGCTATATAGGACGCTTTTTTGGTCCCGCACACTTTTACCTTTGTGTGTGCCTGTGTTGCTTATATTTGATGATATTTAAATTATATATATATAATTATTAATAATTTATTATTATTATTATTACACTATGACGCCCAATCCCTTCCGGGGTAAGCGTGACTCACTTGGTTCCAGTCTCGTTATACTATGTGAGAAGTGTGAGATAGGGACGCGTAGAAGGAGGTATAAGCGGGGGGGGGGGCATATAGATTTTCAGATTAATCTAGAATTCCCGTGTTTGTTATTTAAGTAGCACGTTCGTTCCACAATGGTTCACAAAACTCTCTCAAACAGCTCACACAGTTCTTAGCCGTTTTTGTGCACACATCCCTATTCTGGCATCTGACATTTGCTTCTTCGACATCCATACCTACATATTTTCGTGAAGGCTCTTGTGTTTCTATGACTTTTTATATCTTTTTGCCTGGAAGTCTCATTCACACATTCCCACCATTCTTTTCTCGGTCTGCCTCTGGGTACGCTACCATTCTTTTTACCCAAATAAACTTTTTTCGTCCGTCATTCTTCTTCATTCTCTCAACATGCTTAAACTCAGCAAACACGTTCTGTAAATGTTACGTAAAAAAAGGGTAACATTGATACATAAAATTGGTACAGTCATGTAGCATAACAATTACAGAACATAAATGTCACACTGTTCTGTATCGCTGTTACTGTAAGAATACGTAACAACTCTGAAATTCTATATTGTACCTGGCATACCACAGAGTGATAGAACTGCTAGGTCTCTAGAATGTCGCACATGTTACAGAAATGGAACATGAAGCTTACACTGTTCTGTAACGATGTTATAGAATTTTTACGGATCTCTGACAGAAAGTTTCATATTTGTTAAGTATTACAGTTTCATATTTGTTACATTGTAACACTGTTACGCGTTTGTTACAATTCATGTGATACTGTTACGGAATTGTTACAGTCCAAGAAAAAACGTTGCAGCACTGTTATGAAATTGTTACGGATCGATTACAAAATGAAATAACATCGTAACACTGTTACATATTTGTTACGACACTATTACAGAACAATTTTACTTTATCACCCTGTTTCAAAATTGTTATAAACATATTTGTTGACATATAATGCTGATACATAATTGTTACGGACCTCCGACAGAACATGATTCTTTAACGTTGTTACAGAACTGTTACACCCTTTGGGGTCGACATTATTCGTTCCCTGGTCTAATCTCGTTCCTAACCAGTTACATAACATGTTCTTTTCTGTTCCATAACTGTTACATCACAGTTATGTATTATTGTCCGCTGGGAACCCTCTTAGCAAGTTTCAATCACTCTTGTCAAACAGTGTTTCCTCTGCGTCGATTTATATATATGAGATTTTGTCGTAGAGGAACTGAAAATACATATTGAAGTCTCACAAAAAGCAAAGATAACAAAAAAATAACAAAAAGAGTTTCTAAGAGATTTTTTTGGATAGTTTTGCCATTTCTCATATATAGTTTTAGTGAAAGAAGGAGCATTATTGCATCATGTGCATGTATTAGGTGCAAACGAATACCTAAATTGCCAACATTTTTGAGACAAATCACGTCCCTGTGAAATGAGACATGCAGTTCAACGTTTCGAAAATTGAATAAAAGGCCAATAAAAGGTTTATCTGCTTCCAAATATTTATAATTACAAAATGAGATTTCGTGTAAATCTGAGTTATATTTTCCAAAAGAATACCGGTAATGTTGTACTTTCTAAAGCATGTGGAGTTCTTTTTATCCGCAGAGGTACGTTCTGTGCATGCAGTTCGACTTCATTTTGAATATGTATCATTGGGGTGGCACTTATTCATACGTAATGGAAAAAAAATTTCATAATTTTTTTGCTCTCACCTCCCAGTTTTGTTCGAATACCTAAAAAAATGATCTCCAAATTTTAGCCAAATCGGTTAATATTAACCCGTGCCTCAAA